>JAQZBX010058917.1:0-17662 GCA_029593785.1 Cabassous unicinctus | reverse complement strand
ACTGGGAAGGGCCATGATGGTGATGACGATGGAGGTGGTGATGGTGATGTGGTGGTGGTGACGGTGGTGGTGGGGATGAAGACGGTGGTGGCGGTGATGGTGATGAAGGTGATGAAGACGGTGGTGGGGATGGGGGTGGTGGGGATGGTGGTTTTGTCATGGTGATAATGACAGCAGCCAACTCTTACAGGGTTCTTGCTGGGGCTAAGCACCTACTTCATATATTAACTCACTGATGTGGTAGGTACTGTCATTATTCCCACTTATAAACGAGGACACCCAGGCACGGGGAAGTCGGGCAAGTTCCCCAGGGGCACACAGTCGGCTTCCAGCAGTCTGGCCCCAGAGCTGCTGCTCTCAGCCAGCTCTCTGCATCACCTTCAGGGGATTGCTGGCAGGCTCTGCTTCCAGCCAGGCCTCTGCGATGTTTCCTCGTGGGATGTGGTGCGGTGCCTAGAATCACCTTGATAATCCACAGGACAGGAAGACAACTCCAGACCTGACCCTGCAGTGTGGCTCAGACGAACAAAGCCAGACCTGAACTTCTCCTCCAAGGGCTTCCAGGCTGGGACAGAACAGAACAAATGCCTTCCAACAGGCTCTGGGACCTGCAGGGGAAGGGCCAGGGCCTGGGCCAGGACTCAGCATCAGACTCCTTTGCAAGCCCCTGGCCTCAGAGGACCCCACCAGGGCTGTGCACCCAGCTCCAGCCTCAGGGAAGCTCGGGAGTCCCTGCAGACATTAGGGGAAGGACTAGCCTGCACATGGCACCTAGGATGGGCCTGAGCATACAGCAGATGGATGTCCATTAAGATCAGATGTCCCTGCCCAGGACCTTGATCTTACTGGATGCCCTCCCCCCCCCGTGTCCCCGCCTTCAACAACCACCATGGGCGTGGGGCCTGCTAAGGCCCCGGCCTGACTCACACCATTGGTCTCTGACCATCACTGGGGTGTGAGGCCTCCACCTTGGCCAGTCACCTCTGGCTCCATCACAGAAGCACCTGCCACCAGGGAGCCAGGCCAAGCTCCCAGACACCAGCCCGCCTGGGTGATTTCCAGTAAGAGGAAGTGAGAGCAGGCCCAGATATGGGGAGTGGGGACACACCGGCAGCCGGGCGAGGCAACCCCAGGGCAGGCAGGGTGGGGGTGGCAGCATCTTCATAGCCCAGGAGGAGGCCCCAGTGAGTTGACCATCTTGTACCAGAGAAGGAGCAAACCAGAGACCTAGGTGTGTGGTCAGCATGGCGCAAGAGGACAGGTGCAGGGCGGGGCTTGCTCGCGTGGGCTCATCTGGGTTAAGAGGTCAGAAGCAGCAGCATTGGAGCCAGGACCAGGGGGACGACCTATGCCAAGAGACTAGAGGTGGAGGGGCTGGCACAGGCTGGTGGGAGTGGGGTGGGTGCCGGGGGCTGGGGCGTGGGGGCAGCAGGCTGCTGATGAGGGGACAGATAGGGCTGGTGCCAACCTGCCCTGACTGATTAGAACTTCTGCATTTTGACAAAGACTCTGGAAACCCCCCGACCTTCTAGAAATAAGCAATGGTGTGCAGCAAGCAGCAGGTAGGCGGAGCTGGGTGGGGACTGGGGTCTGCTGGGGTCAGGGCCTAAACAGCCATTTAAACTGCAAAACCATCTCCCTGTCCAGCTGCTTCTCTTGTGCTCTACCATGTAGAGAACAGGTTTGTGGCAAGTTCATTTATGTCAACTTGGGCTAGACCAGTGTCCAGTTGTTTAGACAATGTTTTAGTTTCTTAGCTGCGATCACATACCATGAAATGGGTTGGTTTAAACAATGGGAATTTCTTGGTTCATGGTTTTGAGGCTAAGAAAAATAAAAACTCAAGGCGTCAGTAAGGGGATGCTTTCTCTCTGAAGACTGGTGTTCCAGGGCTGGCTGCTGGCCACCCTTGCTCCTTGGCTTTTCCATCACACGGCAAAGCACATGGCGGCGTCTTCTCCTCTCTCTTCCCAGCTCCGCTGACCTCCAGCTTCTGCTGCTCCCCGGGGCTTCTCTGTAAGGTCTCCAGGAAAAGGACGAAGACCCATCCTGAGTCACTGGCCACAGCGTAACTAAAAATAACATCTTCCAAAGGCCCTGCTTACCATGGCGTCAGCCCACAGGAAAGGAGTAAGATTAAGAATGTGCTTTTCTGGAGTCCCTAATTCAACCCACCACAGACAAGCACCAGCTAGCTGTGGCTGTTGAGTGTGTAGATGTGGCCACCATCACGTGGGTGGGCCTTGCTGGTCTGCTGCAAGCCTTAAGAACGGCCCCACACCGGCCCTTCCCAACCCACAGACATGTCCCAAGCTGGCCGTGATCCTGCCCGTCTGCTCAAGGAGTGCCCTCTGCTTGGGGTGCCTCCAACCCCTGGGCGAGCACCTGCCTTGCCCAAGCACCCTTGCCCCTAGACATTGACACCCCAGCCCCCTGCAGAGGTGCCACCCAGGGCACGGCCACCACCCAGGGAGCTGATTGGAACCCAGGCTCTAGCCACAGTGCCGAGCAGGTGCCCGCGCTGGGGAGAGGGGTGCTGAGCCGGCACCTGTGCAAGGTGGCACTGTTCCTGGCCAGACCCCCTCCAGGCCAGCAGAATGGGATGGGGGGGGGAATCCTCTGCCTGGCACTTTTGCTCCAGAGGCAGCCCCACCCAGCTCCTCAGGGAGATGAAAAGGCCTCTCTGGGATTGATGCAGGCCCCAGGGAGGGGGCTGGCCCTGGGGTGTCAGCCCTGGGAGGTGCCTGAGACCTCTGGTGGGGCCCCTCTCTGAGCAGAGTTGGGTGGGTGTTTGCCAGCACCCTGCCTTGCTGGAAGGCAGGGCCAGCTCAGCTTCTCAGGGGCTGACTAGGGCTGCACCTTGTGCTCCGCCTGGGCCTCCAGCCCTGTGGACCTGGTCACCAGCCCTGTGGACCTGGCCACCGTGGGCACTGCAAGGTCCCTGGTGCTGCCTGGCTCCAGCTGGCAAGGCTGAGCCGCACCGCGATGGCCCTGAGGCACCGGAGGGTGCGGCCACCGCAGAGGTCAGGGGCGATGGCCCTGAGGCTCAGGAGGGTGCGGCCACCGCAGAGGTCAGGGGCGATGGCCCTGAGGCTCAGGAGGGTGCGGCCACTATGGAGATCAGGGGCGGGTGGACGGGCGGGGCTCCCAGTCCCTGGCTCCCGGTTGTCAGGGTAACCCGTTGTCCCCTCCCCACCCCGCCCCCCTCGCTCTGCGGCCTCGTCCACCCAGGCAAGGTCAACGCCGCTGGCCGGGCCCTGGGGGGCGGCCTGTTTCGGGTCCCCAGCTGGCTTGGGATGCGCAAGTGCTTTGGAAAATCGGCAGCCTAGGCCCTGCCGAGGGCACGGGGCAGCCAGGCCCGACGGGGACCTGGACGGGGCCCCCTCACTCCCCTGCCAGGGGCCGGCTGCGCGCACCCGGAGACCCAGCTCTTTACCTTGAAACCCGCGCCTCGGGCCCAGGCGGGGTAGCAGGGAACCCGCGGTTTCCCGGGCGACGCGCCCAAGACCTCCAGACGGGGCCACTCCACCCCCCACCGGCGCACGGGGTGGCCCCAAGGCGGACACGCGGCTCCCGGTCGCCGAGCATGCGGGGGCGGCCCAGTTGTCCCCGGCCACACGCGGCGCCCACGGTGGCGCCCTGCTCTCCTCACGCCTCCGCAGCCCGGCCCAGAGGGCTTCCTGTGCGCGCCCGGGACTTCCTCCCGTAGGGTCCGGGCCGCTCCCAGGCGCCAGGGCCCCGGGCAGGGGTCGGGGGAGGGGACTCCGCGCGAGGGCCCGGCGCGCCCTGGGCGTCCCGCGCCGCCGGGAGAGGGGGCCCACCCGGCCCAGGCCGCGGGGTCCGACCGCCAGGTTCGGGCTCGGGGCTGCGTTCCGTCCGGGTCTCCGGGGCAGCCGGCCCCCCGCGCCCTGCGCCCTGCGCCCTGCGCCCGGGCCGGGCGGCGGAACGGCCCCGGGAGCGGAGCTTTGTGACGTCAGCCCGGCCGCCGCCGCGTCACGCGCGGGGCTGACCCGGCGGCGGGGAGGGCGGCGGCGGCGGGGCGGGCGGCCGGGGCGCCGGGAGCATGGAGCCGCGGGCGGGCTGCCGGCTGCCGGTGCTGGTGGAGCGGGTGGTCGACGGCGCGCTGCTGGTCTCCCTGCGCTGCGGCGAGCGCAGCTTCTCCGGGATCCTGCTGGACTGCACGCAAAAGTGAGCCGCCGCGCAGGCCCGCGAAGTTGGCGGCCGCCCCGGGGACCCCGCGGCGCTTAGAGGCGCGCGCCGGCCGCCGCCCGGAGGGAGGCCGAAGTGGCTCGCCAAGTCCACGCGACTTTTCGGGGAGGGAGAATGGGGGCGCCCGCCCGCACGGGGCCGCACCGAGGGGGCCTCGGGCGCCGGGTCCGAACCCGGGGCGGGGGGCGGAGCCGCGAGTCCCCGGTGTCACCGCGCGTCGCCGACCCCGCCGACTCCCGCACGCCCGCCGTAATTAAGGCACTTTTCTTTGTTCCGAGGCTCCGTGGGATTCGGCCGGCTTCGCAGCTAGGGAAGGGGAGGGCGTGGGTGCGTCACGGACTTGTCCCGTCAGGTCCCCACCAGCGGGGTGCGGCGCCCGGGCCCTGGGCCCCCGGCGCGTGGGAGAGACGCGGGCGCTGAGGTTTGCACTCGGGGGGCCCACAGCTGAGCCCAGTGGCGGGGTTCAGACGCGCGCTCAGGGTCGGGGCGCAGGAGCGCTGGGCTCGGGGGGAGGTGGCCCAAGTTTCCGGGCGGAGCGGGTCGGTGCGGGGGTCCCGGCGGGAGGGGGCGCCGGGAATCGCACCTGTACCCGCGCTGCAGCGACTGCGAGGAGTCTCCTGGATACAGTGGCCGGCGCCAGATGAATGGTGAGGCATTAATCACCCCGGAGTCTGGGGCTCTCTCCGGCTTCCTTTTCAACCTGGGAGCAGGAAGGGCCGCCGTTGCCGGGGCCCAACTTTCCCCTCGCGAAAGCCCAGATTCTGCTCCATGGCCGGAGCAGGGAGGAGCCAGCTCTTGACAATCACCCTGCTGACACGATGTCTTCATTAGATGTGCCAGAAGCCATTTATGCGGCAGTCATGTGATTGGCGATGGCCTCCTGGGGACTGTCCCCTGGTCCAGGGTGGCTCCCACAAGGAGCCCTTAGCGAGACGGTGGGACCCCCGGGGCTGCAGCAGTGACCTGGGGGTGCTGAGCCTGGGGGCTGGGGTGGTGCCACCTCCTGCCTCAGCAGGGCTGCTCTGGCCAGGCCTGGCCCTCGGCTGCACCCCGGCCCTGCCTGTGCCCCCCACTGGCCTTCCCTCCCCAGGGAGGGGTACTTTCTGGCTCCGTCAGGAGGGAGGCGGGGGTGGCGGAGGCACAGGCCTCCATTTTCCCCCCTCCCTCCAACTCCGCCTGGGCCTCCTTGAGGGCTATGGCTAACCTGGTTTCGGTATCCCTGCCCCCTCTCCAGGAGGAAGCAGGCCTGGGCCTCCTGGGACCCCCACTCCCGGCCAGGGAACCAGCAGCTGTGGGAAGCGTGGGTGTCAGCTCTCCCGTGGCCCCGCTCAGCTGTAACCCGAGCCATCCACAGAGCCTCCCACAGAGCCCAGAGCCGGGGCAGGGCCGTGGCGGGCACAGCTCTGCTCTGCAGCCGTTCTTCCGACTCTAATTGATCCACGTGTCCTCGCAGAGACTGCAGACAAACCTGGTTCTCCTGCCTGCCCTTCCGAGGCTCGGGCTGCAGCTGAAAATCCTGCTTTCCACCCACCCTTGCCTGTCTGCACCTGGATTCGCTCTGCTTCCAGGCTCCACTCAATGTTAGGAGTCGCAGTGCTAGTGTTTACAGCCCTGTTTGTTGGGCAGGATCTGGAAGTTTCCACCTGGCCTGGGGCTGCAGGGCTGAGAGCCGGCTGGGTACTCACAGCAGCTGGCCTTCCCGGGAGGTCAGTCTGTCCTTTTGCCAAACCGAGCAGAGCCCCGCGCCTGCTTCTGACTCTGGGATCTGTGGCAGGGCTGTGGCAGCGGAGGCCCAGTCCCACGTGTGGGCGCCAGCTGGCAGGACGGGCAGCTGGGCGCTCGGCTCCACGCGTCCACTGGCCTCAGGAAGCTGGGGTTCTCACAGGCATGCTGCTGGGCCTGCTCAGGGCAGGAGGCCATGTTTGCCGGTGCGTGGCCCAGGGGCAGCCAGGTGCGCTGCGGGGCTGCTCAGGTGGATTCCCAGGCGTCTCTTCTTGGAGGGCTGGCTGCTCAGCCAGGCCCTGGCCTTAACCTCTCGGCTGGTGCTTATCACCCGGCCCCATTGGCATCCCAGGGAGCCATCAGAATGCAGGTTCCTGGGCCCCTTTGCTGGAAGCTGGGTCAGCAGGCCAGGGTGTGGGCCTTTATAACCTGCTCCGACCCCGGGGGTTGGGGGTCAGCACAGGCAGGAGCCTCGCCCAGCCAGGAATCCTAGGCCCCGACTGTCTCGGGCAAGACTTCCATCCTGGCACACCCCATCCAGGTGGAGGCTCGGCTGGCGCGGACGGCGATGAAGCTGACACAGGCTCTGAGACCAGGACTCCTGGCTCCCCCTCTCTCCCTGGGGGTCTGGGGTCAGTACTGTGTCCCACTGCCTGCAGCTCTCCCCGGTCTGCTGGGGTGGACCCGGCCTCTGCTGCGGGGCAGTCTTTCCTGCACTGCAGGCCCCTCCTGCCCCTTCCTGGGGCTCCAGCCCTGCGGCTGCCTGCCTGTCTACAAGGTGGAGGCGGAAGTTCATTTTCTAAAACCACCCTGGGGTGTCTGGTGGCATGCGTCCATTGTGGGATGATGGGGAAGAGCAGACCGGCTTCCCCATCAGAGGGTGGCCCATGATGGAGGCCCAGAGCAGCCCTGGACTTGGAGGGCGTGGGCAGCCTCACGGGCCTGCGGGACGGGGTAGCATGTGGAGGGGCCCAAGAGGCTGGCCGCCCAGCCAGGACCTCCTCGGCTGATCCAGGGCTGCTCTGGGGGGCTGTGGGGTGGCTTGAGGCTCAGCCACTGGCGTCTCCCGGAGCAGCAAGGCCACACCTGCTTGCCATGGGCAGAAGGCGGGGGCCTCCGTGTCCCTGTCTCCTTGGGGGCAGGACTACTTTTTTGCTACGGAGCCTCACGCTCACGTCAGTTCCCCCCCAGCCTTTCCTGAAAGCAAAGGCTAGTGCCCTGTCCCCCGACAAGGATGTTGTGTGGTCTCCCTTCTGTGAGCCTGTGCCTGCCTTCTTTCTGCCCCCAAGGCTGTGCTCACCTGTGTGGACATCCCAGCATAACCAGTGGGCAAGGCGGAGGGGCGTGGCGGGAGCGCCTCGCCCTGGCCCAGGGTGGGTCTCTATAGGTCCGGTGCCCTCCCCAGCCCTTCCCTGTTCAGGCCCCACTTTTCCCCTGGAGCATTCTGAGCTGGAGGCGTTCTGGCGAGCCCTGCTGGTCTGGTCCCTGGGAGCGGGCAAAGGTGGGTAGGCAGCCTGGTGGCGTGAGGGACGGGGAGCCTTGCTAAGGAGTTCAGCCTCGGGGTGGACCTATAGCTGCATGATGGCTTCCAGAAGACCAGTGCCCTTGTGCCCGGGGTCCTAATGGACCCCTGCCCTTGCTGGGAGCCCATGGAGGGTGCCCTGCTTGGGACAGGTTATCAAGGTCCTTTCTGGAGAGAACGGCTGTCCCAGGACTCAGAGACCCGAGTATGAATTCTGATGGATGCTGAGAACCACCTGGCTTCCAGCAGGCAACCTGGCCTCCCTGAGCCTCCCCTTCCCATCCACAAAACGGAAATGCTGCTGATGTAGATACACCCAGATCCCACAGGCTTGTAGAGGGAGGCCCCAGCTCGGAGGCAGGGTCTGCGCTGGACAAGGCTCCCCCAGGCCTGGGAGGGAGTGGTCTGGACCCTGTTGACCCACTGGGTGTGTCATGGGTGTGGCCTGGCAGGGCAGCGGGGGCAGAGGAGCAGGAAGTCTGGCCCCCAGCCGGCCAGGTCCTGGCCTGCGACCACCTCTGCCACCCAGAAGCCCCCTTGGGCTGAGCGGCTGGTGCTGGCCAGTGGGCGGATGCTGTGGCGGGTTCCAGCTGCCAGAGCCAGCGGGGATCGGCGCCCAGCACCAGCCCCAGTCTGTGGGAGGTGGGTGCAGGCGCGGCCCACCCAGGGGCCCACCGCTGCGGGCTCTGGTGCAGGTCAGGACTGGGCCTCTGGCCAAGGGCCCTGTGTGTACAAACGGGCCAAAGCCTGCCTGGACGGAGGCTGCACAGACTCCCAGGAGGCCCCGGGGCCCCTTCCCCCGGGCCAGCTGTGCGAGGTCCAAGGAGAAGTTTGCAGGGAAGCAGACTGAGCGCGGAGGGGCAGGGGTGGGGGTGCGGCTCCTGCAAGGCTGCCTGTGCCTGCAGCCGGGCGTGGGTTGTCTGGCAGGTGGTGGCGGCACCCCAGGCTGCATGGCGACTTCCAAGGCTGCAGATTTGGGGTACAGTCCAAAGTGCTCTGGCCAGCTCAGAGCTCTGCAGGAGCGAGGATGCCTGGGGTGCGGAGCCGGCGCAGGGGCCTGCCTTTGTGCTTGCCTGGAGCAGGGGTGCCCGGAAGCTCAGGCCCGGTCTGCTGGTGGGGGGAGAGAGGGAGAGGGGAGAAGGGGGATGGCAGGGCCCGGAGCAGGAGCCCCTTGCATTCCTGCTGCCTCAGAGGGGCCAGTTGTGCGCCCCTCTCCCCCCATTGCTTCCTTTGAAGGACACGCGTCCTCTGGGTGCTATGTCCCAGGAGAGCGCAGAGTGTTCTTGTGGGGGATGGGGCAGGTGGCAGTGGTCCTAGGCGCTGTGGAGCTCACAAATTGAGGGAGTTCCGTTTGACAGGAAAAAGAATACATTGAAAACCTAAAGCGATTTCTGGCTTTGGCCCCTGATGCGGGCGGAATGAGACGCGGGCAGTGCCCTGCCCTGGCCCTGCCCTGGGCGTCGCTGTAAACCCGGAAGGGACATTCCTGGGCTGGCCACGCCCCGCCCGCCCCGGGCCTCCCCTCCGTGAGCCGTCAGGGTGTCACACCAGACAGCGACACCGCGGCCGGCCCCAGCTTCTCCTGGAGGAGTCAAGGGAGAAACCATTTGGAAGTGGAAAAGGCAGAAGAGCTCGGTTTTCTTTTCTACTCTGATTAGATCAGAAAAGGGCCGTGCGAACTTGGAAATCTTGTTTCTCCTAACTTGGCAAAAAGTCTCTGTGCTTCAGAAAGAGCTGCTTTTTGCTAAGACAGTCTTAGAAATTAACTCATAGTTGTGATAATTATACATGTTCACTGTTGAAGAAGCATGTGGAACACGTGGCTTGCTTTCTCACACACGGGGCGACATGAGCGCTTTCCACACGTGTTTCTGTGATGCATGGCGAGAAGCTTGTGGGGTCAGACGTGGCTCTCAGCCTTCACCTCGTTTGAGCTTGTGAAGGTTGTAGCCTCCCCTGCTGAGGGCATGCTGGGCGCCCACCCTGGTGCAGGGACCCCCACCCCCACCCCCTGAGCCCGCAGCTCTTCTTGAAGGCCACCTGGACAGAGGCTTGACCCAGTGCCTCTGGAGGGTGGGGAGGCCTGAGCTGCCTCAGGCATAACAGGGCTGGGGAGTCCCCAGAGGCCTGGTGGAGCCCAGAGGGCTGTGGATCTGGGAGAGCCCCGGAAATGGGGACTGAGGGGCCCAGGGACATAGGGGAACCTGGAGGCCTGAGGAAGCTCTGGGAGGGGGTCTGGGGAACTGGGAGCACTCGAGCTGGGGGAGCCCCAGAAGGGGTCTGAGGGAGTCAGGGGGTCTGGGGAAACCTCCCAGGAGGGGGCTGGGGGGGCACAGGAATGGCGGTTGTATCTGTCTGACCTGAGCCTAGGTGCTTCTGAGGGGTGAGCCCCCCTGCTCTGGGTGCCCTGCCCACTGGGCCTTGTGGGTGAGCCCCCGCCTGTGGGTGCCTGAAGCTACAGGGCTGCAACTGGCAGAGTTCCTTGGGGTCTTGGCTTCCATGCCTCAAGGAGGGGCCTGGAGGAGCCAGGCAGAGGGGAGGTCTATCCAGGCCATGCTAGGCAGGGGTGCGAGTTTGACTGTCCCCTGAGCCATGCCCTGCCTGGCTCGGCCACTCTCTGGCCTGAGGGCACAGGGGCCAGCCCAGGGCTTGGGAGGCAGGGTGAGCTCTGTCCCGTGGTGTCCGGGACTCTTGGTCTTAGGACCCTCCCGTGGGTGTGCCTCAGGGTAGGGGAGCTGCCTGACACCCCACTCTGGGGTCTTCTCTGAGTCCCCAAGCCCCGCTGGGAATACTCTCCTCGGGGAGGGGAGGATGCAGAGGCCCCGGAGCAGCTGGCCCTGGTCAAGGGCCAGAACCCCAGACCCCGTCCTGGAACCCCTGGGCTGTCTCCCATTACTGCCCAGGCTGCGATACAGGGCCTCTGGGCAGGGCTTGCCCCCTCACCTTGTGGAGTGTGCGGATTCACCTGGGATGCCCGGGCGTAATACTTAAATGTGTGTGGGGAGGAGGGAGTATTGGCCTCACTTCAGAAGTCCCAAAACACTGCCAGGTGCTCCAGGCCTGTGCTGCAGCCCAGACCCTTGGGGCCCTCCCCGGGCCGGGGGGGCAGCTGTGCCTGGGGGCCAAGGACCTGTGGGGTGACGTCCAGCCTGGTCCTGACTGTCCATTTCTGTGTCCACATTGCCAGGTCTGGCCTTTTCGGGTTGCCCCCACCTGCCCGGCTGCCGGAACCTGAGGACCCCCCTGCCAACGGCTGTCCTGACCGGGCCCCCCTGGAGGAGGAGGGGGAGGCCGCGCCGCCGCCTCCCAAGGGGGACAAGCCCCCGGGGACCACCGAGCCAGAGCCCCCGCTGCCGCTCCTGTCGCCGCTGCCCTCCGGAAGCCTGCCCCCCTACCCGCCGTACTTCGAGGGGGCCCCCTTCCCCCACCCGCTCTGGCTGAGGAGCACGTACAACCAGTGGGTGCCGCAGCCCCCGCCCAGGACCCTCAAGCGGACGCGCCGGCGCCTGCCGCGCCACCGCGACCCCGGCCGGCTCACCCCGAGCACCATCCGCCTGCGGCCCCGCCAGGTGCTGTGCGCCCGCTGCAGGAGCACCCCGAGCCCCGAGGAGGCCGGCCCCGGGCCCCCGGCCGCCGCCAAGGCCCGCGGGAGGCTCGGCAGCGGCCCTGACCGCGAGCCCAGGAGGCACGAGGGCGCCGATGGCGACGGCGACGCCCCCGCGGCCGCCCCCGCGCGGAGGAACAAGCGGCCGAGGCGGGAGGAGGGCCGGCGGCCGGGGGGCCCGGTGCCGCGCTCCCCCGTCATCAAGATCTGCTACAGCACCCCGCAGGGCACGGGCGAGGTGGTGGAGATCCCCTCGCGGGTGCACGGCTCCCTGGAGCCCTTCTGCCCGCCGCGGGCGCCGCCCGCCGGGGACCGGGACGCCATCCCCAAGCTGAAGCTGACGCGGCCGCTGCGCGCCGGGCCCGCCGCGCCGCCGCCCAAGATCCGCCTGAAGCCGCACCGCCCGGGGGCCGGCGAGCGCCAGCCGGTCTACAAGGCCGAGCTGGTGCAGGCGCTGGACGGCGCCGGGGCCGACTTGTCCTCCGGGAGTTCCGGCGAGGACGACGGCTTCAGAAGCTTCCCGCAAGCGGGGCAGGACGGCCTGGCTTTTCTCGTCAACTACCCGAAGAGGAAGGCCGACTCCGCCAGCGCGTCGGCCTGTAGCAGCGACAGCCTGGAGGAATCCAAGTCGCCGGGCTCCGAGGCAGCGTGGCCAGGCGCGCGCCACCTACCTTCCAGCGACCACGCGACTGTGCCTTCCTCATCCAGAGACACGCGCCCAGCAGTCCCGCCGCTCACGGTCCGGCTGCACACGCAGAGCGTGCCTCCGTGCGTCCCTGAGGATGGAAGGGCCGTAGCCGTGGGGGATATAGTGTGGGGTAAGATTCATGGCTTTCCCTGGTGGCCCGCGCGCGTGCTGGACATTAACCTTGAGCAGAAGGAGGACGGGGAGCCTTCTTGGCAAGAAGCGAAAGTCTCGTGGTTTGGTTCTCCAACTACGTCATTCCTGTCTATTTCAAAACTGTCCCCCTTCTCTGAATTTTTCAAACTGAGATTTAACCGTAAGAAGAAGGGGATGTATCGGAAAGCTATAACCGAGGCTGCACATGCCGCCCGACATGTAGCCCCAGAAATAAGGGAGCTCTTAACCCAATTTGAAACGTAACTTTGGTTCCCTGACAAGGTGAGTGTGTGCCAGTGGATGACACCCTTCACCAAGCTGTCCCCGGGCCTGTGTCTGCATGGCGGCTGTCCCCTGCTCCGGGCCCTGCAGCCAGGGGCCGGTAGGTAGCCAGGGAGGGCCGGGGATGCCCCAGCTCACTTGTGGGACTCCAGCCATCCAGGCTGGCTGCTCCAGGGAGGTCTGGGAAATCATCATCTCCCTGACCATGTCGCCAGAGCTGTGGGATTTAAAAAGTTATGAGAGCAGGCCAATTATCATCCTCTGCTTGTTCAAAGAAAAATGTGGCTATTTTCCAAAGGAAGTGCTGTAAACGATTTCTTCACTGCTTTATTAGCCTTCTGGTAAAAGGGGGTGTGTAATAGTAGCAGTTTTGGGGGACCCTTGGGTGGGGGCCCCCATTTTCTAGCACTCACTCAGGGAACCAGCTTTGCTTTCCCAAAGATAGGAGCTGGGGCAGCTCACCACCTTCTGTCCAGGGGTCCGCACCTGGGCAGGGAGGAGAAAGGACCCTGAGCTTGGCATCTCTGCTGAAGGTCCTCCAGGCCCCCTGGGCAGCTTACATTTCTTCCCGGAACCAGTGCAGGCTCTGTCGTCAGCCGGCACCGTGGTACCTATACCAGCTACCTGCGCTGGCCAAAGGCCCAGGTTCTGGAGATGGCTCTGGAACCTGTGCCCAGGGCGGCATCTCACACTCCGCCTTTCACCTGGAGAGAGCTTTGTGGCACCTCCAGCCAGGCCAGATGCTTTAAACCAAGTCCCCTGAGGGCTTGGGCAAGGCCATCACCACATGGCATATTCATGGAAACGTGTGGGGCCCAGGGGGCCTGCTCATGAGCTGCTCCTGGCTCTGGGGCTGGCAGGGAGGTGCCGGCACCATCACATCTGACGCCTGCCACCCAGCTCAGGGCCCTGGGCACGGGGCTGTGTCCAGCGAGGGCACCTGCTTTGCTGGAGACCCTCAGGGAGCGTGGCTGCGGTGTGGGTTCCACCCCCTCCTCTCTGGCTGGCCCCAGGCAGGCTCCTGGAGGCACAGGGAAGCGGGTGGGGCCCTCCTGGCTCTGCAGCCCAGCGCCCACCCCTGCAGAAGGACAAGGGCACTCTGTCCACCCTTCTGCTTTGTTCTTGGTGACCTTCAAGTGACCTTGGCTTCCCTGCTGCTTGCTCACCCCCCCTGGGTGGCATCAAGGTTTTCCAGGTGGCAGGGCCCGCTGACATTAGTGGGAGGGGTCTGTGGGGGGCCCCAGGCCTACCCTGCCATGGGGCCCACAGGAGAGAGGGACAATAGTGAGGGGCCACCTTCAGGGCCTCACTGTCTGCAGGAGCCCAGGGGTCCTCAGGAAGCCCCTGCCTGGAGGCTCTGTCCTGCAGGCTCTGCCCCACCCACTTCCTGTGGTTCAGGCCGCCCGCCCCTGAGGGGCTTCCTGAGTCCTGCTCAAACCTCCTCTCCCTGCTGCCTGCTGCACTCCCTTCGCCTCGGTTCTGGGGACCTTTGTGCTGGAGTGCGGCACGCACCGGATGAGTGGGTGGCGGTGGGTGGGGGTGTAGGTGTGGTGGGGAGTGGGTGCGAATGTGGGCACAGGCCAGGCATGCAAAGCCTGCTCACTCCCGGGCAACTGTTGGAATTGAGCGCCCTTGGGGAGGGGGAGAGAGGGGTGTGGAGACCGATCCCGCTCTTGGCTGCCCAGCCCATCCCCCTGGACCGGTCTTGGCTGCTGCCTTGGGCCTGCCCTAGGGGCAGCCAGGACGGGCATGACAGCACCCGCCCAGCCCCCACTCCCGTTTCAGGCATAGTGCCTCACCTATGGAGGGAGTGAGCAGCTGGGTCTGCAGATCCTGGGCAGTGGTGGCCCTGGGGGACTGGTCCGTCACGGGGGTCACAAGTACCCTGCAGCCTTGGGAGAGCTTTGGGGGAGCCTCAGCCAGGGGCTGGCAGGGAGCCCGCAGCTGGGAGAATGTGGCTTTGTTTACCAGGAAGCAGAAGGAGAAATGCCACCCGACGGGTTTGCCGGCTGCAGGGGAACCTGTGCCTCCCACACAGGCTGCTTTCTGGCCATGCCAGGGCACACGGAGTGGCCCCCACAACGAGGGGTGCGGGAGGCACCCCATTACTCTGGGGGAGCTTGGGGTGGTGGTCCCTTCAGCTCCAAAGCGCCACATAGCTTTGCCTGAGTATTTTAGTTTTCTTTTTTTTCTGAGTAAACTTAATTTCAACTTCGAAAAATAAAATAACAGACAAAAGACAGCTTAACAAATTATGGAAGCATTTCTTTAAACAACTTTGCCCAAGCACATTTACCTCATTTAGTTCTAAAAACAACCTCAGTTGTTCCCAGGGTTCAGAAAGATACACAGATGAGCACAGGTTAGTTAAACGACATGACCAAGATCTTATTAACGAAGAGAAGAAAAAATGTGCTTGATCATATTCTTATCTCATAGAACTAAAGCCTGTATTCTTTTTTTTAACCTTGGCATCAATATCGTACTTTCTTTGTCTTTGCTACAAAAATGTTACAATATGACTGTTAACTATGGTCTATAAATTACATTAGTTGTGTTTATCTCCTGTATCACCGTATTCTTAACACTTTGTAGTAGAACATTCTTGTATTTATGTTATTAACCACAATCCTCACCTACCACTGAAATCACTGTGTTATACAGTCCTAGGAGATTCTCTGTCTTTCAATCAACAGTAACCTCCTAGACCACCCTTTCAGCCACAATCACATTTATAAATCAGCGGAGTTATTGTACTCATTGTAAGGTGCTACCATCAACTCCATCTATTTCCACATACTTACAATCGACCTTATTTAAACATTCGACATGCATTCGGCATCAGCTCCCCCTTCTCAACCCACACTGTATCCTGCTAACCTGTGTTCCATGGTCCAACTCCTTCAGTCTACTCTCAGTGTTTAGCTCACATCAGTGAGACCATACAATATTTGTCCTTCTGTGTCTGCCTTGTTTCACTCAATATAATGTCCTCAAGTTTCACCCATCTTGTCATGTGCTTCCCCAGTTCGTTTCTTCTGACAGCTGAATCGTATTCAATCGTATGTATGTAACACATTTTGTTTACCCATTCATCGGTTGATGGGCACTTAGGTTGTTTCCATCTTTCAGCAATTGTGAACAATACCGCTGTGAACATCGGTGTGTAAATATCTGTGTCCCTGCTTTCAGTTCTTCCGAATAAATTCCTAGTAGCAGGATTGCTGCATCATATGGTAGTTCTATATTTAGCTTCCTGAGGAACTACCACACTGTCTTCCCCAGAGGCTGCACCATTTCACATTCCCACCAGCAGTGAAGGAATGTTCCTGTTTCTCCACATCCTCTCCAGCACTTGTAGTTTTCTGTTTTATAAAATAATGGCCATTCTGTAAGGCGGGAGATTGTATCTCATTGTAGTTTTGATCTGCATTTCCCTAATAGCTAGTGATGTTGAGCATTTTTTTCATGTGCTTTTTGGCCATTTGTATCTCCTCTTTGTAACAGTGTCAGTTCAGGTCTTTTGCCCACTTTTTAATTGGCTGCTTGTCTTTTTGTTGTTGGGTTGTCTGATCTCTTTATATTACATTGAAATCAAACCCTTGTCAGATAAGTGGTTTCCAAATACTTTCTCCCATTGAGTAGGCTGCCTTTGCACCTTCTTAACGAAGTCGTTTGAAGCAACAAGTGTTTAATTTTGAGGAGGTCCCATTTATCTATTTTTTCTTTTGTTGCTCGTGCTTTGGGTGTGAGGCTTAAGAAGCTATGCCTACCACAAGATCTTGGATATGTTTTCCTACATTTTCTTCTAGGGGATTTATGGTTGTAGCTTTTATATTTAGGTCCTTTATCCATTGTGAGTTATTTTTTGTATAAGGTGTGAGAGAGAGGTCCTCTTTCTTTCAGGTACGTCCATCCAGTTCTCCCAGCATGGTGTGTTGAGTAGACTGATCTGCCCCAGCTGGGTGGGCTTGACAGCCTTGTCAAAAATCACTTGACGGTAGAAATGAGGGTCTGTTTCCGAACTCTCAATTCAATGCCTCGGTCTGTCTGTCTGTCTTTATGCCAGCACCATGCTGATTTTCCCCAGTTTTCATTTTTTGAGGACGGAAGACCCTGAGTTGGGTTCCAGAGGTCAGGCCACGCCTCTGCTCGGCCGCAGTCAGAACTGGCATCGGGCAAGCTCGGGGTTTCTGGCTCCGTGGAAGCCCCTTTGCCGGGGTCTCCTCGCCAGGTTTGTGTTGAAGTGTCAGTGGTGCTGTTTGGTGGTGGCGAGTGGGGGCTGCGCAGGAGGGGCCCAGGGTGAGGAGGCTGCAGTGAGGTGCTGCAGTGAGGGCATCGTGGCGGCCGGCGGCGACCTCCTGGGGAGGAGGCCGGCGGGGGTACCAGGCTCCCCACGGGCGCTGCTGGGGCTGGGGCCAGCCAGGCCTGTGCAGGGCGGTCTGTCCTGCAGCCCCTGGAGCCCATGTGCGGGGAGCGCCTCGGGTGTGCCGTCCCCAGGGCAGCAGGGTCTGCCCCTTCCGGGGGTTCATCCTCGGCTTCTTGTCCACTGAAAGTTCCTCACCCCCCACCCCACCCCGCCTGGGAGGGCAGCGGCAGGAGGCTCGGCTGCGGGCTGCAGCGTGGCCCCGCAGGCCGAGGGGCACAGGGGGGTAGAGGCACAGACCCTGGCCCCACCCTGAGTGCAGGCACCACTGGCGGGTTTTACGCAGAGGAGAGAGATGGGCCGGTCTGTGCCGAACGCTCCTGTCTGCCAGGCCAGTGCCAGGTCGGACTGGGGCAGGCTGGGAGAGTGGACCCAAAGACGAGGGCCAGAAAGGGGACACGGGGCCAGAGGCGATGGGGGCCCTGGCAGGGTGTGGCGGGCGCCTGACAGGGAGGGAGGCGAGGGGCGGTGAGGACGCCTCCTCGGCGTGTGGCTCGGGGCCCACCGTGCAGCCGGCGGGTGGACCTGGACCGGGCCGGATTGCGAGCTGGGTCTCCTGGGGAGGGTGGGGGTGGGTCTCGTCGGCTGGAGCCTCAGGTGCCTCGGCATCTGCCGGGAGCTCCCAGGGCCATTCAGAGGAGGTCGGGTCAGGAGGCCGAATTCGGGGTTTGGGGTGGCAGAGGCTGGGCAAAGATGGCGCCAGTGGGGCAGAGAGTGCGGGGGGCTGCCTGGTCTGCTGGGTGATGGATGGAGGGACCTGAGGTTCCGGAAGGACCTGTGGCCACGCCAGGGCAGGTGATCCTAGGAGCACACTGGCTGCTTCCAACTTTCTGCCTACTTCTCCCGGGAAAATAAACAGGAATCAGGAAAACCCACCCTGGAATTGTTGGGTGTGCTGGACTGGGTGTGCAAGAGTGCCGTGGCGCTGGTGGGTGTGCGAGTGCCGTGGGGCTGCTGGGTGTGCGAGTGCAGTGGGATGCTGGGTGTGCGAGTGCCATGGGATGCTGGGTGTGTGAGTGCCGTGGGGCTGCTGGGTGTGCGAGTGCCGTGGGATGC
>JAQZBX010058916.1:0-17637 GCA_029593785.1 Cabassous unicinctus | reverse complement strand
ATGAGTTGAACATTTTAAGGTGGAAATATATATGTATGCTTGTCTGTTACTGTTTTTACTTAGAGACTAGTTATGGTTTAAGGTAGTGTGTATGGCTGCCGAGTTGACAAGGGATGGACTGTGATGGTTAGGCTAATGTGTCAACTCTACCAGGTAATTGTGTCCAGGTGTTTGGTCCAGCAAGTACAGGTCTAATTTTAATTCAAGAACATTTATGGCCTTTGGTCACCAGTGAGTTTACTGGGTGGATGGCTGATTACATCTACGTCAATCAGGGAGATTGCCATCAGCAATGGGTGACGTTTTTATCCAATCAAATAAATGCCTTAAAAGGGGAAACGATTTCAACATTCAGAGAGAATTTCCCAGCTCGTCTTTGGACAGCCAACTTCTCCCAGAAACTCATCAATGACCTTTCATTGTACTTTCATTGGAGGCCCTGGTTTGCAGCATGCCTATGGAACCTGGGACTTGTGCATCCCCACAGTCATGTGAAATACTCTAATAAAATCTCCTATTATTGACAGATATCTCTTGTTGATTCTGTTTTGTGAGAGAACCCTGACTAATACAAGTTCCATTCCCAAAACAAGGACCATCTTCAACCACAAGTCCAACAATTATTTTCCTCTGCACTGTAATATCTAAGTCTTATCTCAAGAGAAGCCATTTGCCTGATAGCCTGCAGCTGAAATTGTAACACTGTGGAACAGCTGAGCCTTAGAAAAGAGGCCCAATAAAAGACATGCCCTATTCTTGGTTGCTCCCAACTGAGCTATGGGAGATTGTATAGCACAGAGGGGAAGGCAGAGTCCAAGAAGAGTACACTCACCATCTTGCTTCAACATGTGACAGCTGATGCTGGTGAATTTGTATCTTTGATGGTGCCTCTGTTAAGATTTTTTCAGGGCTGTGAAACTGTAAGAGTTTACCCCAAATAAATACTCTATAAAGGCCAACAGATTTCTGCTCCTTTGCATTGGTAACCCTTTGACAAACTAAAACAGCCTTTTTTAACCATGCTGAAGAGGCTTTTCGGCTACCACAAGGATAAAACAATAATGATGACAATGAAAAATGACCATTAGAATCAGCAAAACCTAATGATTGATATAATAACACCATCAAAATTAAATTGGTCTTGAGGGGACTGGTGGATGTCCACTCCACCTCCAAGTGAGAGTGGGCTTATATCCCATGGATACAATGGATGGGATTATCTTGCCTTCAGCTGCAGGCTTTCTCCGTTCCCTGGGATGATTTTTGTCCATCATCGTCTCCTCACCAGGTGACATGGGTGAGTCCAGAGTGGACTTAAAGGTATTCTGTTGTAGACATATTGGGACTCAAGCAATGGAAGAAATTATAACAGTGAGGTGGAGCCAGTGGCCACTAGACACTTTCAGGGCAGTAGGGGAAGGGCAGTTGTAATACAGGGGCTTTTTCAGGACTTGGGGGTTGTTCTGAGCCATGTTGTGGAGATGGATATAGGCCATTTTACATCAGCATATACCATGCAGAACTTGTGGGAGGAGGTGTGTGGGGGGGCGTGAGGGTTGTGCGGAGGCTCTAAGCGTGCTGCCTGAGAAAACCGAGGTGTGGACACCGTCTTGGTGCTGAATGCCGCAACCAATCAGGAACGGACACCTTTGCAGCTACCGCAGCCAATCGGCTGCTGACATCTGTATCAGCCTCTCCTTGCCATGTGCTTCATGATGGCCACCACAGTTCGGCACCACCCCCTTTCTAGCTTACACCTTATATGGACATAAACCCATTCCAACCAATCAGAATCCACCCAGTATGCCTTACCCTTCCCCCATTTCACTCCACCCCTCCAGCTCTTTATAAATATCAGAGCCCGCTAATAAAGTTAGACTTGGAAGCCCAGCCTCGTCTCTGGATTGTGCGATAGTCTCTGTTACTCATCATCCGCTGGTAACCGGGAAGTGTCCTTCTCCCAACTCTCGTCTGCGGTTAGAAACGCAGACCCCGGCCTTTAGGTCGCTGTGCTTGGGGACGCCTGAGCCCGGTGGGCCGCAACGCCCCTCCCTTCGTCCCCCGACTGCCCAATCGCTAAGGGAACCACCCTGGGGGTGGCGATCAGTGGCGGCGGCAGACAGCGGCAGTGGTCGGCGGCCAGCAGCAGAACCCGGCCCCCAAGTCGGCGATCGGCGGCAGAGCCTGCGATGTCACGCCGACAGAACTGTGTGGGAGAGTGTCTGGTCTATGATGTGAACTGTGGTCTATGCTTAGTGGCAAAGCCCCAGGATGTGTATATCCATTGCAGGTGATATGCCACACCAATGAAAGATGTTTATGTGAGATGTTATGGGAGGTATGGGAGGTGGAGATCATGGGAATCCCTGTAATTTTTGTGTAACATTTATGTAATCTAAGCATCTTTTAAAATATATATGAAAAAAAAAAGCATCCTGAGTGGCACTGCTCCAAAATATGTTCATTAATTGCAATGAATTACCACACTAATGAAAGAAGTTGCTAATGTGGGGAAAAGATGGATGTGTGGGGAGTGGGGCATATGGGAATCCCTCATATTTTTTTTATTTAACATTTTATGTAATCTAAGTATCTTTTTAAAAAATAAAAAATATCTTCAAAAAAAATTAAATTGGTACCCTCTAGATTTCCCACTGATTGATATATTCCCATTACTCTAAAACAGTTCCGGATTAGTTTCTAATTTTTTATTCTTCCCCAAAACACCCAGTGGAATAAAGGCATATGGCAGTGAGACTTAGCTCCTCAGCTAGCCTCATGGACCACATACTTAAGTTTTATTTGTTTTCCCAAGGATAATTGAATAGATATTTGTACACCTATGTTTATAGTGGCATTATTCACAATTGCCAAAAGATGGAAGTAACCCAAGTCTCCCGCAAATTGGAATATTATTCAACCATAAAAATGGAATGAATATTTTATACATGCTACCACATGGCTAAACCTTGGAGATATAATGTGGAATAAAATAAGTGAGACACAAAAGGACAAACAGTGTATGAACCCAATAATGTGATATAATTAAGATAAGGAAACACAAGGAGTCCAAAACTGAAAAATACAGGCCACCTAAGATTGAATATGAGATGGAAATGAGGAGTAAATATATAATTGCTACAGAGTTTCCATCTGGAGTGATGGAAAAGATTTGGTAAGAGGTGCATTTTAGCACAACATTGTGAATGTAATAACCACCACAGAATTATAGATTTAAATGTGGTTAAAGGGAACAAAGTTTGTTTTATATGTTATAAGAATACAATGAAAATAATATACATGGAGATGTATAACACAACCTGTGAATTTTAATGTAAACTATGGATTAGAATTGGTTTATCAATTGTAACAAAGGCACCATACTAATGTAAAGGGTTACAAGGGAAAACTACATATATGTGGGGATTATATAGGAACTCTGGATTTTCTGCATGATTTTTCTATATATTTAACACTTCTCTAATAAAAAAATAAATAAATGAAAAAATGTCTTAAAAAAAACAAAAATGAACAATGGGGAAATAATTTCAGGTATGTTCTATAAAACCTGTTAAAAGGAATATATACATTTTAGATATCAGGCTTCTGTGTTTATCTTAAGTCCAAATAAATATTCCATGAAATAAGATCCACCCAAGTTTTCTAATAAGAAAAATTCTAGGAAATTGAAATGAATCAAAGTGTTTTTTTAAAGATCAAACATCAATTAAACTGTACATTTAATTCAAAGAAATTTTTATATACAAATTTAAGAAAATTACTCAATTAGGCAATATACCATCTATGGAAGAGAAACAAAGAAGTCAGAAAACAAAGGGATTTTCCACTTTGTCTTCTTCTGAATCTGCCTTTTTTTGTGATTTTTCCCAGAGGTAAAACAATTGCACAAAAAGTGCAATCTTAAAAAATTGTACTGCATATTCAGGACAAGAAACAAATAAAGAAGAGCTGAGAAAATCTGAACAGTTATACATGGGATATTCTAAATATCCAGAATAATTTGGGCCAAGAATCAAATAAAAGCCTTAACACAAAGCAATCAACAATAAAAAACTAGGCAAGTGGGAGCATGAGGAAATATTTGAAAGTTTAAACGAAACATAACTGAAATTATGGCTATGAAAGGCAAAGTAATGGAGATTAAGAAACACTTGAGGCATAAAATAACAGATTTGAACAGGCAGGAGAAATAATCTGTTAACTAGAAGACAGTACAATTAAATCATAGATAAAATAAAATTATAGATGAAGTAATAGAAAAATTTGAACAGTGTTTCAGGAATTTCAGTGACAGTATGAAACATGTAAACACTTGTGTCATGTGTGTTCCAGAAGAAGAGAATGGAAAAAGAACAGAAAAAATATTGGAAAAATAATGGCTGAACATTTCCCAAATCATTTGAAAGACATAAATATACATGTCCATGAAGCGGAACATAGTATAAACAGAATAAACCCTAATAGAACCAATCTAAGACATATACTATTTGTAATGCCTAATGCCATAGATAGAGAACACCAAAAGCAGGAGGAGAAAATCTATTCATCATGTACAAGGTATTCTCAATAAAACTGTCAATTTTTCATCAGAAACCATGGAGGTGAGATGGCAGTGGTATGATATATTTAAGGCACTGAAAGGGAAATATTGCCAGCCAAAAATTGTGTATCAGGCAAAACTGTCTTTCAAAAGTGAGGGAGAGTATAAAATATCCACAGATAAACATAAACTGAGAGAGTTTATGAACAAAACTGTCACCCTGCAAGAAAAACTAAAGGAGGTTTGCAGGTTGAATGGAAAATACAGGAAAGCATGGCTTGAGGAAGCATGAAGAAATGAAGATCTTTAATACAGGTAACTAAAAGTGTAAATGCAAAACTTGATAGTACTGTATCCTCAGTATAATACTCTACAAGTTAATAACTCTAAGGGTCAGAACACAATTAAACAAAAAAAAATCATATTTCCTGATAATGGGCATAAAATATATTGAATGGTAATATAAGGTAAACACAACATAAAGATGTGAAACAAAGGGATATTGGGGCAGATAATATGTCTGCTATTGAAGCTAATTTGGTATCTTTTCAAATTAGTAGATACAGATGTAGGTCATGTAATATAAATCCAAGGAAAGCACAAAGAAAGTATTACTTGCTTTTTCTTAACTATCAGTGAGATGAGCAGGTACCATTCCTTAATAGTGATTTGAACTTTGATTTTGTCAATCTCTTAATCTATCTTCCTATTTTTTAATGGGGGTAGATTTTCTATACTTTTTTGATAAGTGCTTTGCAGTTTCTTTCCTTGGTATTACATATATATTTTCCTTTTGCTTATGACAAAAGGAAACTTTTTCTGTAAAGGGCCAGATACATATTTTAGGCTTTTTGTGCCATATGGTACCTCACAACTCCTCAACACTGACTTTGATATTTAAAAGGATATAATATGCAAACCAGTGGTTCCCAACCAGGGACAATTTTGTCCCTCAGGTTTGTTTGGTAATGTTCAGAGACATTTTTGTTTGTCACAATGATTATAGAACACTGTTGGAATTTGGGGGTAGAGGCCAAGGATGCTGCTAAACATCCTACAGGGCAAACAGGACAGCCCCCTACTGTAATTGTTATCTGGTTCAGAATGCTAATAGAGCTGAAGTTGAGAAATCCTGACTTATAAGCAAATGGGCATTGCTATGTTCCAATAAAAGTTTCTTTAAAAAAAGAGGTGGCAGTCCAGGCTGCAATTTGTTTAACATGATTTTAGAACATCTCCTTATTTTGCTGTATGTATCTAGATTTCTGGATTTTTTTCCTGAATTGTCTCTTTCAACACAAATATTTTTTTCAAAATTTTATTCTACTTTATTTTATGCTTTTGAATATCATTGACTGAATAAAATAATACAGAAAAACAGCACCTATGTAACTAATATGTAGTCATTATCCATGATATTTAATTGTTTCTGCTAAGGTTTTATAAAATAAATATCACACCAGAAATATATATATATATATATATACACACACACAGAGAGAGAGAGAGAGAGAGAGAGAGAGAGAGAGAGAAATGAGAAAGGGATAATTCATATACCAGATACATCACAATAGATGAATTATACAGAAAAGGAGTTTGCAATAAAGGGAAGAGTTAATGGATTAAACTCTACCTATCAAATGACATAGATTGACAAATGTATAAAAAACATGATCCACTTATTCGTTGTTTACAAAAGACTTACCTTAACCTGAAAGACACAAATAGATTGAAATTAAAAGGATCGTAAAATATATTTCGTGTTAATATATAATATTATGTTATATATTTTATATAATATTGGGATATTTATAATAATATTGGACAAAATAGACTTTAGGTCAAAAGCTGTTACAAGTGACAAAAAGGGATACTATATATAAATACCCTGGTCAATCCATGAAGAAGAAACAGCAATCCTAAATATTTAGGCACTTAACCATGGTGCCCCAAAAGAGATGAAGCAAGCTCTGGCAATTCTGAAGGAAGAATAGATGTTATATTTATTGATGAGAATGGTGTATTAATGTCTTCAAGCAGAAACAAAAATACTTGGAGATATTAATACACCATTCTCATAAGTAGATATAACATATAGACAGAGAATAAGGAAAAAAGAAGATGAATATGATAAATGAACTAAGCCTAATAGACATGCAGAATATTGCATCGCAATACATCGGGATAAATATTCTTTTCAAGTATAGATGGATTGTTCTCCAGGACAGATCACATGTTAGGCCACAAAACAATTCACACTAACCTCAAAATGACTGAAAATATACTAAATATGTATGCAAGTGTGGTTCAACATAAGGAAATCAATTAATCTCTTACATCACACCAACAAAATGAAAGGAAAAAAGCACATGAACATCTCAATTGAGGTAGAAAAGATATTTGACAATATCCAGCATCCTTTCTTGATTAAAAAAAAAACAAAACAAACAAACAAACAAAAAAAACACTTCAAAAATAGAAACATAAGAAAATTCCCTTAACATGATAAAGGGTGTGAATGAAAAAAATTTAAAACAAAAATCATAGCTAATATCATACTCAATGGTGAAAGATTGGATCTTTCCCTGTAAGATCTGGGACAAGACAAGGATACCCACAGACACTTTTGCTTTCAACATTGTACTGGAAATTCTAGCCAGAATCATTAGGCAAGAAAACTATTAGAAGGCATCCAAATTGGAAAGGAAGAAGGAAAACTTTATTTGTAGAAGAAATGCTCATATATATAGACAGTCCTGAAAAATCTACAAGAAAGCTCCTAGAGCTCATTAACAAATTCAGCAAAGTGGCAAGATAAGAGATCCACACTAAAAAATCTGTAGTGTTGCTATGTCCTAGAAAAGAAGAATCTGATGAGGAAATAGAGAAAAAAAAAAAAAAACAACATTCCATGTACAATAACAACTTAAAGAATCAAACACATAGGAGTAAATTCAGCCAATAAAAAGGTCTTATACATGGAAATGTGTAAAACTTTGTTTAAAGAAATAAAAGAAGACCTAAATAATTAGAAGAAGTTTCCACGCCCATGGATTGGAAGTATAACTATTGTCATGATGTCAATTCTACCCAAACTGATTTGTAGATTCAATGCAATCCCAATCAATATTCCAACAGCCTACTTTACAGAAATGGAAAAATGAAATTTCAAACTTGTTTGGAAGGGTAAGGAGCTCTGAACAGGGAAAGATATTTTGAAAAAGAAGCACAAATTTAGAGGACTCACATTTCCTGGTTTTAAAGTTTATAACAAAGATAACAGTGGTAAAAACAGCATGGTACTGGTGTGGAATTGACTAAGAGTTCAGAAATAGGCTTTCACATCTATGGTCAATTGATTATTTGCAAGGTTTCCAAGTCCATTCAATTGGGAAAGAACAGTCTCTTCAACAAATCATGCTTGGAGAACTGGATATTGATATGCAGAAGAATGAGGGGGGAACCCTATATCACACCATGTACAAAAATTAATTCAAAATGGATGAAGGACCTATGTATAAAAAACAAGAGTATAAAGCTTATAAAGGGAAATTTAGGGAAGCATCTTCAGGATCTTATGTTAGGCATTGGTTTCTTAGACTTTACAGACAAAGCAGAAGCAAAAAAGAAAATATATCTAAATATGACCTCATGAAAATTAAAAATTATTGTGAATCAAAGGACTTTATCTCAAACATGGAAAAACAACCTACTCAATGAGAAATATTTGGAAACCACATATCTGATAATGGTTTGATTTCCACAATATCTAAAGTAATTCTATAACTCAACAATAAAATGACAAAGAGCAAAAGTTGTGAATGGTCAAAAAACTTTAATAGACATTTCTCCAAAGAGAATATACAAATGTCTAAAAAGCACATGTGAAGCTGTTCAATATCATTAGCTATTAAGGAAACGCAAATCAAAACCACAATAATAAGATAACATATCATACCTACTAGAATGGCTACTATTAAATAAGCAAATATTACAAGTGTTGGAGAGAATATGGAGAAATAGGAAAAACTGATTCATGTCGGTTTACTGTTCATGTAAATTAGTACAGCCACCATTGACGACAGTTTGGCAGTTACTCAGAAAGCTAAGTATAAAATGTCCATACAACTCCCCTATCCTTCTTTAAGATATAAAACTAAAAGAATTGAAAACAAGGACTCGGGTATTTGCACACCAATGTTCATAACAGCATTATTCAGAATTGCTACATGATAGAAGCAACCAAAGTGTTCATCAACTGATGAATGGATAAATAAATGTGGTACATACATACAATGGAATACTATTCCACTGAAAAAGGAATAAAGTCCTGATGGATGTGACAACCTGTACCAACATTAAGAACATTATATTGAATGAAATAAGCCAGACACAAAACGACAAATATTGTATGATTTCACTCTTATGAACTAACTATAATAAGCAAGCTCAAAGAATTGGAATCTAGAATATAGGCTACCAGGAGATAGCTTGTACTTAGGGAATGGGAATTTGATGTTTGACTTGAACAGATATTCTGTTTAGGCTGATGGTTTGGAAATGGATTGTGGTGATGGTAGCCTATTATTGTGAGTGTAATCAACAGCACTGAGCTGCATAGTGAATGTGGTTAGAGGAAAATTTATGATGTGTATATTACTATAATAAAATTAAAAGACAATACATAAGACCAAATTACTCAGTGGAACCTATTATAAACCATGAACTATACTTAATAGTACAAGTGTAAGAATGCTACTTCATGAATTACAATAAATATTTGATACTAATACAAAGTGGTAATAATAGAGCAGTATGTGCAAAATAAAAATACAGCTAATGTAAATAATGGATGATAGAACTATATTAGTAATCTTTCATCAATTATAATGAATGTAACTACTGTTGAAAAAAATACATTTAAAAAAGTTATCCATAGTGACAAATACTCCACAGCAATGCAAAGAATTATTTTGTATCTTTTGTATCTGTATCTCTTGCATAATTGGTAAACTCACTTCTCTAATGAAAAAATTGAGCAAAATAAATGAAATTGAGAATAAAATCATTAGAGAACATTTACATAACCAAAAGTTGTTTCTTTGAAGACATTAATTAAATTGAAAAACCCTTAGCTAGATTGACAAAGAAAAAAAAAAGAGAGAAGACACAAATAAAATCAGATATGAGAGGGGGTACATTACTACTCATCCTACAGAAAGAAAACGGATCAAAAGAGGGTACTATAAACCACTGTATTCCAACAAATTAGACAACCTATATGAAATAAACACATTTCTAGAAACACACAAACAAGCTTCATTGACTCTAGAATAAACAGATCTCAACAGACAAAAGAAGTAAAAAAGAAATGAAGTTCTAGTTCATGTAACATGCATTAACCTTGAAAACATACTGAGTGAAATTAGCCAGACACAAAAGGACAAATATTACATGACTTCATTGTTATGATATATTAAGTATGAGCAAACTCAATATTAGTTTCTAGAATATGAGTTAACAGGTGCTGGGTTCAGATTATAGAATGGGGTGTTAATACTTAGTTTGTACAGAATTTACATTTTGATTGATTGTAAAGTTTGGAACATGATGGTGATGATGGTAGCACACTATTGTGAGTGTAATTAACACTGTTTAATTATAAATTTGAATGTGATTAAAATCACATTCAAATTTGTATATATGTTACTAGAATTAAGGATAAATCATAGGACTATATAAATAGTGAACCCTATTATAAATAATGGACTACAGATATTAGTACGATTATAAAAATAGTCTTTCCTGAATTTTAGCAAATGAATCACACTAATGCAAGGTGATAATCATAGTGTGTTATATTGGAAAAATGCATCCTAATGTAAACTATGAACTATAGTTAATACTTCAAATATAATATTCTTTCTTCAATTGTAAGACAGACATGACACTAATTCAAAGAGTTAAAAATGGAGGGTATATGGGAACACTGTGTTTTCTACCTGACTTTTCTCTAATTTAAAAAATAAATTAAAAAAATATTTTAAAAAAAGAAGTCATTAACACAAGTCCAGAGACTCAACCTACAGTTGGTGTTGGAGTTTTTAGGTGTACACCCAAGGCACTTCAATCTTTAAGCTGTCAATGTTTCACCTGGTCCCTGAGCCTCAGCAGAGTTGCAACACCTACTTTCTAGTTCATAGGACTCAGCAAGGATAACTAACAAGGCGGTGAAGATGGACAACCACCATACCAAGTAACCAAGAGAGTCCACAACTGCAAAGCAAGGGAGTCCCATCCATCAGCCATATGGGATGGAAGCCCCCTCTCAATTAGAGGTGGAGTGGGCAGCACCATCCCAGAATCCTAAATATTGTGAAATAAAATATGGACTAAAGTAGACTTACTGCTATTCTATTTTAAAATTATTGTGATTTTAGCAATGGAAGAAATTATATCATTGATGTGGAGTCAGTGGCCAGTGGAGGTGAAGTCAGGGAGAGGGAAAAAGAGATGTAATATGGAGGCACTTTCAGGACTTGAAATTGTCCTAAATGAAATTGCAATGACAGATAAAGGCCATTATATATCCTGTCACATCCCACAGAATTGAGTGGGAAAGAGTGTAAAATACAATGTATAAACTATAATCCATTATTACTGGCAATGCTCCAAAATGTGTTCAATTGCAATTAATGTACCACACTAATGAAAGATATTGGCAAGGTGGGGAAAAGTGGGAGGTGTGGAGAGTGGGGCATTTAGGAATCCCTCATATTTTTTTGTGTAACATTATATATGATCTAAGCATCTTTTAGAAAAAATAAAAATTTATATATTAAAAAAGAGAATGGAACTGAACTGAAATGGCATATTAAAAATTTCAAAACTTAACATATCTGAAATCTGGTTTATTTCTCCCCTTGATGAGACTCAATCCTGCAAGACATTCTTCCATCTCTTCCCTATGTTGTTGTAGTGGTTTTACTTTTTGATTTTTTTTTTAAGTTTTTTTAAAGTTTTAAATACTTTTTATTTTGAAATGATTGTAGACTCACAGGAACTTTAAAACTAGCGTTTCTTGAACCATTTACCCAGCTTCCCCCAATGTTGACATCTTATATAACTGTAGTAGAGTATCAAAACAGAAATTGATATTGGTACAATATTGTTCATTGGACTATAGACCTTATACAGTCTTTTCTTTTTTTTAAGGTTTAAATGCATTTTATTTTGAAATGATGGTAGACTCACAGGAACAATAAAAACTAGAGTTTCTTGAACCATTTACCCAGCTTCCCCCAATGTTGGCATCTTATATAACTAGTACAGTATCAAAACAGAAATTGATATTGGTACAATATTGTTCATTGGACTATAGACTTTATTCAGTTTTTTTTTTCAAATTATTCTCCTCAGTTTAATTTTTTTTTGTAAAATGTTATATAAATATATATGCATATATGTGCATTTGCTTACATAAATGTTATATATATATATATATATATTTTAAAGGTGCTTAGATTACCTAAATATTACACAGAAATTACAGGGATTCCCATGTTCCCCACCTCCCACATCTCCCACAAGGGGGAGGGAGGTTGGGTATGTGGGAGTCTCTAGTATTCCGTGTGTGACTTTGATGTGATCTAAAACTTCTTTGAAAATTAAACAAAAATTTGGGAGACACTGGGGAATGAGATGGAGAAGGTGTCATGGTACATTGGACATCTGATAATACACTGATAAAAGGAAAAAAGAATAATTTTTTAAAGGAATTTTTTGTTTTTTTCCCCTTTTTAATGTCCCAATCCGCTAATTATATTTTATTTTTAGTTTTGCTTTTTTCTTCCTCTGAGTTTCCTTGTATTTATCTCTTGCATTTCAGCTTATCATTATTCTTTTTCCTATTAATTGTATTTGGTTATTATATGGGCTTCATGTTCAAGAGAGGCTTAGATCACAGAATGGCTGCAGAGGATCATTGGTGGGGGGTGTCTGGGATGGGGGATTCATGGGAGTAAGTTCATCTGAGTACATATGAAAGATATATAAAATTTTTTAAATGATCAAGGGATGGGGCGTGGTCATCGTAGGTAGATAATCACTCAATAAATGAGGGAATCTGAATTCCCAGCCTGGAAAGCTCTGCCACATTCTCCAAGGGAGCAGCAACAGTCCCCTGAGTGCAGGGGCAGTGTCTGGCAAAAGAGGATGGCCCACTGATGGGTTCTTGTTATTGATGACTAGCATTATGAGTCTTTGCTCTTGTAATTGAAACTTATCCTACAGTTATGGGGTGCCTAAGGGTTGTCACCTGAGAGCCTCCTTGTTGCTCAAATGTGGCATCTCTCTAAGCCAAACTCAGCATATGAATGCATTACCTTCCCCCCAATGTGGGACATGACTCCCGTGGATGAAGCTCCCTGGCAATGAGGGATTAATACCAAGTGTCAACTGGCAACAGACCTTTTAAATACCAAGTGTCAACTGGCAACAGACCTTTTTCCAACGACTGGAAAAACACCTTGCTTGTTTCTCTTAAGAGGAAAGGTATAGTTGTTAGAAAGTTTCTGAGGAAAGACCAACCTTGTGATTAGTATAATGAAGGGAATTCTTTTTTTTCAATATCAACATGCATGGAGGAAATATTTTCTCCTCTATGTTCCCCCTCTAATAACATGACAGGATAAAATTTATTCTTTGCCATCTATGAAATCTCTCAATTTGTCCAATATTTTATCTTTTCTTGTCCTGATAGTGTAAACACAAACATGAATCAAAACTTCTTTTTTGTTTATAATATTTTAAGACCTTTCACACAGTAGGTAGACTAAGTGAAGTGAATGGATGATATAAAGTTCAATGTGGTTTTTCCTTACCATTTATACATTTGCAAAGAGCTTTCTAAGCTACTATTAAAACACTAGGGGAACAGATATAGCACAGTGGTTGAGTGCCTGCTTCCCTTGTACAAGTTACTGGTTTCAGTGCCAAATACTTCCTACAAATAAAACAAAACAAAAACTCCACTACACCTATCCCCAACTAGATAAAAATGTAAATATTTGCCAACAAATATCAAATGGAGAAGTTGAGAGAATGAAAGATGAGCAAATTGGCTAAAGGAAGGTAAGTCAGTTAATGAAACTATCTTGATTTATTCCTTTGTATATATAATTACTTTATTGAAGCATAAATGGAAGACATTATAAGATGAAAACACTGTTATGAACTTAATTGCAGAAATCAATTTTCAATAAGTCAACAAATTTTTATTCATTGCACAGCACCTATTAGGCTCACTTGGAAAAGGCCAAAGATTGCTAAATTTTAATTTCGGTGGTAAGAAAATAGAGATGTTCATAAAAGTTGACACAGAATACAGAACTAAAATTAAAACAAATCATATACACAAGAGTGTCCTAAACAAGGCTCTTACAATTTAAATATACATTACTTTTACAGAATATTTAAAATCTGATGATCAAGGACATGGCAAATATTCCTTACAGATTTCTCTTCAAAAATTGGTCAGCAATTCAAACACAAAAGGCACGTGAACCCAAGTAACATTTAAACTCTATATTCTGGATTCTAAATAGGGATGCATGATCTACCTGTGATGATTTAGAAACAGCTCTAACTGAATGAAGATGTTCTATAGAATAAATGAATCTAGATAATAAGTTTGGTTAATGCTGAATCAGAGCATTAACCTACGGTTCATAAATAATGCTTGTAACAGATTGATTTTGTCAGTTAATATATCAGGATTATCAAAATGATTGTGTTTATCTGAATGAAGAAAATATATTTTCTTAATAGATTATGTGTCACTGTAGGCAGCAATAATGATGTTTGTACCCAGAGCCTGGTCCCCCTAGAATTTGCTAGACCTATCCCCCACTGTGATTTTATGAGAAGAGTTAAACCTCCCAGAACCTTCTTTAGAGCTGCTGCCATGTCTTTATTCCTCGAACTGTAGATGAGTGGGTTGAGCATAGTGGGTTCAGCTGCTGCCATTTCTTTATTTCTCGAACTGTAGATGACTGAATTGAGCATAGGGGTGAGGATGGTGTAGAAAGCAGACAGTATCTTGTCTTTTTCTGGTGTTTGATCTTAATGGGGCAGGACAGTCATGTAGAAATCTGCCCCATAGAAAATACACACCACCATGATATGGGAGGAACAGGTAGCAAAGGCTTTGTGCCGGCCCTCAGCAGAGTTTATCCAATGGACTGTGATCAGGATCTGTGTGCAGGAGACAGAGATGAAACATATGGGAATGAGCACCATCAGCACACAGCAAGTGTACATCAGGGTCTCTCAGAGGGAAGTGTCAGTACATGACAGCTTCAGTACAGCTGGGATCTCACAGAAAAAGTGATTGATTTATCGGGACCCACAGTAAGGGAAACTCATAGTGACAGGGCTCAGCATAAATCCATCCAAGGAGCCACCAACCCAGGGGCTCACTGCCATAAAGTAACAATCCTTTGGTTCATGATCATGAGGAGAGGTTATCGGAAGGGGTTGCACACAGCTATGAACCTGCCTTAGGCAATGACGCTGAGCAAAAATAATTCCCCTCCAGCCAGGGTCACATAGAAGAATATCTGAGCTGCACATCCTAGGAAGGAGATGGTCTTTTCTTTGGAAGAAGGTCTTGCAGCATCGTTGGGTCAGTGATGCAGTTATACACTGTATCCATGATGGAGACCTGGCTGAGTAGGAATTTCGTGAGCGTGTGGAGATGTGAGTCCATGTGTATGAATCATGACCATGTTGGCTGTTACAGCAACCACAAAGAAGGAAAAAATGACTGCAAAGATAAGTCCAGGGAACAGAGAATGGGTGATGAATCCCAAGAGGATGCAGTCAGTGGAGTTCTTAAAACTGGCCCCCATGTTCATTGTAGCATAGCAAAGGCAAAAATTTATTCAGTTAATAATTAAGTATTTATGGAAAACCTAATTATTCATAATATGTCAAGGCAGTATGAAATAAAGGAAAAGGCATAGAATTTGAATCAGTATCTTTTAGAAACCTAATTTCATACTATTGTATATGTGCCATTGAATAAATTAATCTCAAAATTCAGTTTTATCATTTATGAAAAGGACATTGCTGGTTTATATCTCTATAGGCTAGAAGTGAGAAATAAATGTGATAATTCATATATTATCAGAGTCAGTCTGCTCTATTTTTAATCTGAAACTTCTTCCATATACATTTTGAAATCTTACCATTTAATTTGAAAATTTTCTGAGATTGCCTTATCTCTTTATTACCTTGCAATCTATGCATGTGTTAAACTGAATTACTTTTTTCTCTCATGAAGATGATCACATTGCTAGGATTATCAAAGTCATTGATTTGTGCTTTAGTAAATTGATAAAGAAATAAATATAATACCAATAATTTTAGTTAATTTTAACTTTTTTTGCTTGTTTTAATTTTTAGCATTTTGACTATTTGGAATATCAATGATTGGCAAGGTAGAACTACTAACTTCATTTGAAGTTCTGGGGCCACAATGCTTTATGGAAGATGTTATATTTCAAAGGAAGCTAATGTTTCAGGCATGGGTCACATTTCTTTAATACCTGGGATCTATTTTTCTCACAAAATTTCGTAAATGTGTACCTCAGTGAGATCTACTCAACACATAGGGTTGGGACTCTTCATTGTGTTTTCTTTCTGGTTATCATCATGGAGCTTGCAGAAATTATATGACAGTACAATGTAACGTCATATACCAATGACCAATTACATTGATCAATAATGTTAATGTGATTTATCTGACAGGTGGCATACTGAAATTAACACTATATTATATTGTCCTAAGTAGCAAATGTAGTTGATTTTCCTTACATTTCTTTTCCTAGTGTTCTGCTGATACATCCTGCTTATAAGAAAGAAATTCCTGACTTTAAAGGGAAAAAAACAGTAGTGTTAGAATTCCCTGGAAGAAAATGGAGTAAATTCTCATTCTTTTATTCTAGAGTAATGTAAATGTACATATCTTTGGTATGTATTGGGATTCTGAAGGATGAATTGTCAATTATTGTTACTTGATTTCTTATAAATATTAATTGCAGTGTGTCTCTCACCATTTCACTGAAAACATTAGTGAAGAAACTTATGTAAATTGAGCTTCCAATTTCTACTATCAACACATTGCTTCTTCATGAGGGAAAAGTGATTTAGAACAGATATTGGAACATATCTAATTTGGGTGAAGTTTGTGATGAGAAAACAATTTCATGGAAACCCTCAAGAGAGGAAGGAGGAGAAACAATAACTCACAATATCTCACAAACCAGAAAGAGAAAATATAGCTTGCCAAATACCAGGCAGCATCTAGATGCTTCCCATACATAAAGTCAGAGTAAACAGTCCGCTCTTTGAAAATACTGTGCACCAGGCTAAATAATATAAGTCAGATTCTTTAACTCAAAAATCTCACACTGTGACTGAAGAAAGAGATAACCTGAATGCAGGGGACATTTAAAGAACACAAAAGTGATACCTGCTTTTAAAATAGCAATAATGCCACAAGAACCAAGGGGAGACTAGGGTCAGTTTTGCTAATGCAAAAAGAAAAAAAAATGGCCTGATTAAAAATTTTGAGCTTTATAAAGAAAGAGGGAAGACAGAATCATGGAAGGTTTAAACAATATCAAGAAAGACTCTCAGGCAGCTGAAAGATGCCTTGGAGAACTACTGTGTGTGGAGTAGGGTGCGGTTGAATTATCCTGGGGTGGAAGTGAAAGCTGAAAGATTTTGACTCCAATTATCTAGAAAAGGAATATATAAATAGGGTGCTGTTTGAGTAATAAAGTTATATAGTTATTAAGAAAGATATATCTGGCAGGTTTAATCAGACTAATAATGAAAGAAAGATGTCTAAAATTACTATTATTTTTATTGAAGTCACACAGGACTGTATCCACTAGATTCAATTTCTTCTCTCTCTTTTGCTTATATCCACTAAACCTGTAATTCTTTTTTCTTAATATGGGAAAAGTTGTGAGCTTACAAAACCATCTTGCATAACATATAGGGCTCCC
>JAQZBX010058915.1:0-17636 GCA_029593785.1 Cabassous unicinctus | reverse complement strand
GCTCTATCCACTGAGCCACACCCGCTTCCCTCAATCACTGTTTTATACTTTAAAAACATCATTGGATAGAACTAGCTAATTTTTAATATAGGATTTTTCATCTTTATTCTTCGATAAATTACTTTTCTTATCATGTCTTTATCTGGTTTTATTATTAAGGTTTTGTTAGTTTCCTAAAATATTAGGCACCTTTCCCTTTTTCTGTTTTCTGGGACAATCTGTATGAGATATAGATAGATTATCTAATCCTTGGAAGCTTAGTACCAGTCCTGAGGCTTTGGGGATAGTTGGAAAATCTTTGATTATGATTTCAGTTTCTTTATTGGTTTTTGGGTGATTCAAATATTCTTCTGTATATTTTCATTCATTGGAACATTTTTAAATTGAGGAATAGGGGAGTGGATGTAGCTCAAGTGGTTGAGGACCTGCTTCTCATGTATGAGGTCCCAGGTTTGATCCCCATTACCTCCTAAAAACAAAACAAGCAAACAAATGAAAAAACCAGCTCTCATTGGGGAGCAGATGCTTCCCATGCACAAGGTCCTGGGTTTAATCCCTGGTACCTCCTAAAAAAAAATTGAGGAATATATTTCTTACTTTCTAGTTAATGGTATTTATATTTATATAGTTTGAATGTGTGTTTAATTACAAATATATGGTTTTAAATAAATGACTGTATATGTAAATAAAATTATAAACCATGATCAGGTGGGATTCATCCCAGGAATGCAAGGGTAGTTCAACATACGAAAAAGAATGGAGGTAAAAATAAAACCACATGATTATCTCAATAGATGCAGAAGAGGCATTGGATAAAAATCTGGCATCCTTTCTTGATTAATAAAAGTACTCATAAAAGTAGGAATAGAAGGAAGTTTTCTCAACATGATAAAGGCCATTTATGAAAAACCCACAGCTAACATACTCAAGGGTGAAAAACTGAAAACTTTCCCACTAAGGTCAGGAAGGAGACAAGGATGCCCGCTTTCACCACTACTATTCACTATTGCACTAGAAGTTTTTGCCAGAGCAATTAGGCAAGAAAAAGAAACAAGATGTATCCAAATTGGAAAGGAAGAAGTAAAACTATCTTTATTTCTAGGCAACATGATTTCATATATAAAAAACCTGAAGGAATTCACAAGAAAACAATTAGAGCAAATAAATGAATTCAGCGAAGTGGCATGACACAAAATCAACACGCAAAAGACAATTGTAGGGAGCTATGTGCCTCAAGCATTTGAGCGCCCGCCTCCCACATAGGAGGTCCCAGGTTCGGTTCCCGGTGCCTCCTAAAGAAGACAAACAAACAATAAGCAAAAGAACAACAAGCAGACAACAAGCAAAAACAATGAGCAGACAATGAGAAAAAACAACAAGCAGACAATGAGCAAAGACAATGAGCAAAAACAAATGAGCAGGGAGCAGATGTGGCTCAAGCAGTTGAGTGCCTGCCTCCCACATGGGAGGTCATGGGTTCAGTTCCTGGTGCCTCCTAAAAAAACAAAAACAAAACAGGCAACGAGAAAAACAACAACAACAACAACTAGCCGACAGTGAGCAAAAACAACTAGCAGACAATGAGTGCAAACAATGAGCAAAAACAATGAGCAAACAGACGAGGGAGCCATGGGGGGGAGGGGAGCAATTGTGTTCCTAAACACTAGCTATGAACAATCTGAAGAGAAAATTAAGGAAACAATGCCATGTATAACAGCATCTAAAAGAATAAAGTATCTAGGAATAAACTTAACTAAGGATACAAAAGGTTTGTATACTAAAAACCACAAAAACACTGCTAAAAATTTTTAAAGAAGACCTAAATTAATGGCAAGACATCCCATATTCATGGGTTGGAAGAGTTCACTTTGTTATATGTCAATATTATCTAAGGTAATGTACCAACTCAATACAATCCTTGTTAAAATTCCAATAGCTTTTTTTTTTTTTAGAAATGGAAAAACCAACCCTCAAATTTATATGGAACTGCAAAGGGCCTGTATTAGTCAGCCAAAGAGGTGCTGATGCAAAGTACCAGAAATCAGTTGGCTTTTATAAAGGGTATTTATTTGTGGTAAAAGCTTACATTTACAAAGCCCTAAAGAGTCCAACTCAAGGCACCATAAGAGGTACTTTCTCACCCAAGTAAGTTGCCACATGTTGAAGCAAGATGGTAGGCGATCTCTGCCTGTTCTCTCCTTTCTCCTTCCTCTTAAGGATCTATAGGCCCAGCTTCTTCTGATCTCAGCTGTAGGCTGGCACAGGGCTCGTCTCTTCTCCCAGGGCCACAGAATCAAAGTTTTCTCCTCTTCTGTGTCATAACAAATTTCTCTCCTCTGGCATCTATGGAGCTTTTTCTCTTTTCTTGTATATCTTCTTCTGTGTGTCTTCTTGAGTGTCTGTTTATATAGCCTACCAAGGGGGTGGGGACTTAATCTGAGCTATACCCTACTGATGTGGTCAAATTAAAGGCCTAATCTTAATATAATTTAATCAAAGACATCTCAGCTGAATCTAATACAACCAAAGGGGATCACGCCCAGAGGAACAGACCAGTTTATAAACATAATCTCTCTTTTTGGAATTCTTAAATAATCTCAAACTGCCACAGGGCCCCAAATCACCAAAACAATATTGAAAAAGAACAGGGTTGGAGGACTCTCACTTTCATTTTCCAATTTCAAATTGTATTACAAAGCAACAGTAATCAAAGAAGTGTGATACTGGCTGTATTAGCCACCAAGGGGTGCTGATGCAAAGTACCAGAACTCTGCTGGCTTTTATAAAGGGTATTTATTTGGGGTAGAAGCTTACAGTTACCAGGCTCTAAAGAGTCCAACTCAAGGTACCATAAGAGGTACCTTCTCACCAAAAGTCTCCTGCCATGTGTTGACACAAGATGGCGGGCGATATCTGTGAAGGTTCAGCCTGACTTCTTTCTCTTAAGGCTCCGTGGTCCCAGCTTCTTCCATCTCAGCTGCAGGCTGTTTTAAGGCTCATCACTTTCCCCAGGGCTCCTTTGTTTCTGGGCTCAGTGGCTCTGGTCTCTCCACTAGGTCAGCGGTAGACTATCAGGCTCATCTCTCTTCCCAGGGCTGTGTCTATGGAGCACTCTCTCTTCCTGCTTATCTGCTTCTGTGTGTCTACTTCCATGTAAAAAGTCTGTTTTATCAACACAAGGGGGCTAGGACTTGACATTGCATCACACTCTAATGACGTGCCTGGATCAGAGCCCTAATTGTAACATAATTTAATCAGATGTCTCAGCTGACTCTAGTACAGCCAAAGGGTTATCAGGCCAGAAGAACAGACCAGTTTATAAATATAATCTATATTTCTTTTTGGAATTCATAAATAATATCAAACTGCTACACTGGCACAAAGATAGACAAAGTAGATCAGTGGAAGAGAATTGAAAGTCCAGGAATAAGCCCCCCACATCTATGGCCAATTGACTTGACAAGGGTGCTAAATACATGCAGTGGGGAAAGAATAGTCTCTTTAAAAAATGGTGTTGGGAAAACTGGATATCCAAATGCAGAAGAATGAAGTTAGACCCCCTACCTCACACCATATTAAAAAAAACAACTCAAAATGTATCAAAGACATAAATATAAGAAATAAAATGATACAACTCTTAGAAATTAGCATGGAGCAAATCATCATGACCTAGGGTACGATAATGGATTCTTAGAAATGACACCAAAAGCATGAGAAACAATAGATAAATTTGATTTCATCAAAATTAAAAGCTTTTTGTGTATCAAAGGATATTATGAAGAAAGTGAAAAGACAACCTACAGAATGGGAGAAAATTGTTTCAAATCATATATTGGATAAGGGTTTAATATCCAGAATATATAAGCAACTTTTACAATGCAACAACAAAAAGACAAATGGCCTAATTAAAAAATGGGCAAAGGACTTGAATAAACATTTCTCCAAATAAGATACACAAATGACCAATAAACACATGAAAAGATGCCCAACATCTTTAGCCATTAGGGAAATGCAAATTAAAACCACATTCTACTTCACACCCACAAGAATGACTATTAAGCCATTTTTTGGCCATAAGAAAAAAATGACGTTATGAGAAAGAACCTTGAAAACATTATGGTCAGTGAAATAAGCAAGACACAAAAGGACAAATATTATATGATATCATTTTTAAGTGATGACAAGAAATAGTAAATTTTCAGAGATAGGAAGCAGATTAGAGGTTACTGGGTGAGGAGGTTGGAGGAGGGGGATAGGGAGAGTGTATCTGTAAAAAAAAAATTGGGTTGGGCAGTGCTGGCCTGTGAGGGGTGTAGGGTCGGGGAGGGAGCAGATGAACCCTGGGGGTTTGCGGGTGTGTGGTTGAAACTACAATGGTGGGAATGTTTTTTTTGGCAAATACGGCAGGAGAGAGTTACTGGTTTAGGGTGTTGGATATGGGAGGCATGTGAGACAGTGCATACCTGGGGCAAGCTTCCAGGGAGTATGTGAGTGTTCATCCTCTCATAGTGCATTGTATCAGTGGGTGGAGATCTACACAGTGAACAGGAAGGTGTTGGACTCCCATCCTGGGGAGTTCTGCTATGTTCTCAAATAGAGGGGTGGGAGTCTCTTGAGAGCATAGGCAGTACCTAATAGAGGAGGACAGGCCAGTATGTCAAGCCCTCAACATTGTTGCAAGTAACTATGAATCTTGTGTTTCAAGGAGTGAAGCTTGGTGGTTGCCGTGGGTCCTGAGGGGAGGAGGAGGAGGAATAGAATAGATGGAACATGGGGCATTTTGGGGGCACTGGAATTGTTCTACATAATCTTGCAATGATGGATACAGGCCATGTTAAATTTCATCAAAATTTATAAAAGTATATGGTCCAAAATGTAAACCATAATGTAAATCATTCACCATGGTTAGTAGCAATGCTTCAATATTTGTACATCAATATTAACAAATGTACCACCTGCATGTAAAATGTTATTAATGGGGGAAAGTGGAAAAGTGGGAGGATGTTGGGTATATGGGAATCCCCTATATTCTGGACGTGACTTTTCTGTAACCTAAAGCTTCTTTGAAGATAAGATGAAAAAAATAAGACATGAGGGAATAAATGGAAGAAAATGTCACTGTACATACAAGACAACAGATCTCACACTGTTGAAAGACATAATGTCAAAATTAATTTTTTTAATTTAAAAAATTTTTTATTATTTCAAATTCTTTTTAATTTTTTTGTATTTTATTTGTCATCTTTAAAACTGTCATTATTATTTCATTTTCTTATTGATTTTATTTGGTTATTTTGTTGGCTTCATTTCTGAAGAAATTTTGGATCACATAACTCTGTGGCAGGGGAGGATCATTGGTGCAGGGTGTCAGTGATGGGGGATGCATGGGAGGAGGTTCACCTGGGGCATACCTATAAGGCATATGAAAGAGTTCAAGTGTTCATGGGGCATTGCCGTGGTGAGTGGAGATCCACACAATAACTGAAAGAATATCCAATTCCCATCCTGGAAAGTTCTATCACATTCTCTAATGAGTACTGGGGCAGTGACTAGTGAAGAAGGATGGACCATTGATGGGCCCTTGATATTGATGACTGTTCTTATGAACCTTTTCTTTTGAAATTGAAACTTGGCCTTGTATTATAGGTTGCCTAAGAGCTACCTCCTGAGAGACTCCTTGTTTTTCAAATGGGGCCTCTCTCTAAGCCAAACTCAGCATATAAATGCATTACCTTGCCCCCAGCATGGGACATGACTCCCAGGGATGAGCCTCCCTGGCACCAAGGGATTAATACCAAGCACCAACTAGCAATGCAACTGGAAAAAGACCTTGAGCAAAAGGAGGAAAGGGTAAAGACAAATGAGTTTATATGGCTAAGAGACTTCAAAATGAGTTGGGAGGTCATTCCAGAGGTTAAGCTTATGCACGTCTCAGCAGAATCTCATTGACTGCCACAGTAATATTGCCTCAAATAGCGGGACTCCTGAGGGCTCTGGAGATACCCAGACACTACAGGCAGGGCTGACAGCTCAGGAGTTTGGTGTCATGCCAGTTGGCCCTACTTTGGAATTTATGCTCCCCTGTGTGACAGAGTTGGACTCAGTTGTGGTTTCCCTACACACGGCTCTTCTGGCCCTTATAGTTGAACCTATAGTTAGTACTAGAGTTGATAGGTTTATGTCCAAGAGACTTAAATCTTTGGGCTGTCCATGTGTCAGTCGGGCCCTGAATCTAAACAGAGTTGCAACACATACTCTCTAGTTCATTGGACTCACCCAGGACAGCTAACAAGGAAATGATGATGGACAACGACCATCCCAAGGAACAGAGAGAGTCTACAACTGCAGGCAAGATAGTCCCATCCATCCGCCCCATGGGATCTAAGCCACCTCTCAATTAGAGGCATAGTGGGCATCACCATCCCTGAATCCTCAGGATTGGGGAATGAGCAATGGACTAGAGTAGACGTACTGGTATTATAGTATAGACTTACTGTGATTCTAGCAATGGAAGAGCTTTTTTCATTGATTTGGAGACAGTAGCCTCCGGAGGTTCTCAGAGGAGGGAGAGGGGAAAAATAGGTGTAATATGGGGGTATTTTCAGGACATTGGGATTGTCCTGAATGACATTGCAATGACAGATACAGGCCATTATTTTTCTTGTCATAACTTACAAAATTGTGCAGGAGAGAGTTTAAACTATAATGTAAACTGTAATCCACACTTAGTGGCACTGTTCCAATATGTGTTCATCAACTGTAACAAATGTACCACACTAATGAAGGATGTTAATGTGGGAAAGTGTGGGAGGGGTAGGGAGTGGGGCATATGGGAATCCCTTACTTTTTTATGTAACATGTATATAATCTACGTATCTTTTTAAAAAAATAAAAATAAATTTAAAAATAAAAAAAAATAGAATAGAGAAAGGAGCAGGTAAGAAAAACAGTTTTAGGAAGTTTTATTGGACCATGTTAGATTTGGAATGTTGATATTTTTAATGACAAAAATCAAGTACAGAATAACACATACAATTTAATATTATTCACATAAAATAACTATGTATAATATTCATTACTTGTATTCATTCAGAAAAAAAAATCCTGACACAAAAAGTCCTGCCCATACAGGGACTATCAGGGTCCATCAGAGTCTCAGTCCCATAAATCTGAAATGGAAACTGCAGAAAGATTTAGGTAGTTGAGAGTAGGAAAAAAGTGAAAAATCCACAAAATAAGCAGAGGTTAAAAGGATAATAATGGGTCTTTAATAAGTCAAAGTTTTCAGTAAGTTTATATGGAGATGTAGAAACTATGAATAAACAGAACATGTAAGGCAAACAAACAAAAAGATTGTAGGGCAGGGAAGCCTGTTTATAGAAGGAAGAGAGAGAACAACAAGGCCCGGAGGAGAGGGGAGAGAAGAGAGGATACCATGTGCCTGATCAACCACAGCTGAGCTCAGGGAGAAAGTGAGCCTGGAGGAGAAGGCAGAGACCAGCAGAGCCACCACTGTGCCTTGTACATAGCTTTTTTTTCTTTTTTTGGGGGGGGTTGCACAATTCATCCCTGCCACAGGAGGCAAAGAGAAGACATTGTTAGCAGGAGCAGTTAATTACATTAGATAATGAGGTCCAGTTCATATCTCTCTTTTAGGAAAGGAAGTAGAAACACACCATGCTGGATGATATAGTTGAGAATTCTTCCTTTGTATATTCTGAGAGAGTTAATACCGTCTCTCTAAATAGAGGCTCAGTAACAGATACCTGCTCTCATGGCAGGGATGGCGAAGGAAACCAGCCAAGTGGAAGTGGTGTTAATATTTCACTGGGGAGAATACAAATGACTCCCTCAGAAGGAAAAATATCTGTGCTGTGGATGGACAACATACAAGAATCATTTTATCCTGGTTGTTACTTAATTTTTTTTTTCTTCCTGATTTAAAAAAAAGGGGATGGGGCAATCTCCCCAAAATTCTTTCCTGGAGAGGGAAACAAATTGGACTTAAATTTATTCTACAATGTTTCATTTATTTAAAAAGTCAGAAATTAAAATGACAAAATGTTAAATTTTTCATTCTAGGTAGTTTTTTTCTCCCACTTTTTCTGTACTTTTACATTTAAAAAGTTAATTTTGTGTTCGCTTTGGCAGCACATATACTAAAATTGGAATGATACAGAGAAGACTAGCATGGCCCTTGCAAGAGGATGACATGCAAATTCGTGAAGTGATCCATATTTTTCAAATAATGTATGATCTCACTGATTTGAAATAATTAGAATAAGCAAACTCATAGAGTCAGAATCTAGATATGTTACCAGGGGATGGGAGTGGGGGTAGGGAACGGTAAGTTAAAGCATAAAATGTACATGGTTCCTATTTGGAATGATGGAAATGTTTTGGTGATGGATGGTAGTGATGGTTGCACAACATTGTGAGCATAATTAACAGCACTAAAATATATATCTGAATGTGATTAAAAAGGGAAATATTAGATTATATATATGGTAGCAGAATAAACATTTTTAAAAATCCATGGAACAACACTACACAAACAGTGAACCCTAAATTAAACCATGGACTACAGTTAATAATACAATTATAAAAATGTGCTTTCATTAATTATAACAAATGTTCCACACCAATCCAAGGTGTTAAAAATAGAATGATATATGGGGAACCTGTATTTTATGTATGATTGTTCTGTAAACTCACAACTTTTCTAGTAAAGAAAAAAATAGAGGGGGAAAAAGTTAATTTGACAAATTTCCCCTAATTAGAAAGACACATCCCAGATGTATTGCTATGCAATATGATTTATTTCTTCAGGTACTTATTTTTCACTAAGAATTTATATTTTTGAGAAATAAATTGTATCCATGTACAGTCTCCCTTTAAAAAAATTCTAGTGACATTCTAAGAAAAGAAGTGTGATTACCCCATTGTTATGTCTATTTAGAGAATAACTTAAATAGTATGGGAAGGGTGCCTACGGCAAGGCTGGCAGGTTTGGGCTTGAGTGTGTGCAGTACTGTGCTTATGGTACTAAAAATATCAAATTATCACAGAGAAACTAAACCTTTGTGAAAAAGGCTGCAAGCGTCCCACTACCCCCACAAAAGGCCAAAATTTCCAATGCTACTGTATTAAAAGCTGCTGTACCTACACTGCGTCTGTAAACTACATCTACATTTTATTTATAATTTTTCCTTCTTTCTCCCCCTTATCTTTAGACCTTCCTCACTCGTGGTGGAAGAGTCACATGATTTTAGTGCCAGAGATATTAAAAACAACAATCGATTCCTTTACTCCCAATTTACAATGAGGAAATGAAAACTATAAGGGTTAAATGAATAACAGAAATTTAACACAATTAGTGGCAAATCCTGAGGCTAGGATACACATCTCCTACAGCTATATGCCTGAATATTAAATAATTTATTAAAAATCACTATCAGGAATATTCTAGATCTAAATGAAATAGTAACAACAAAAAATAACTGTCTGGTGTCATTCCTACCATGTTTTCCCATGCTTTCCTAAGAAATGTATTATAGTTGAACACCTGAAAAATTTTCTACTTTGTCTTTGAATCTATATTTTCAAATTTCTAACTCATGAAATTAAGTCGGTAAAAATAACACAAAAGCAAAAAAAAAGTTAAAAAACGTAGGAGTTATTGTAGGAACTTTATTAGACTGCCTCATCTGTTTTATCAATCTACTTGTGATTTGAGAAACTGACTTAAATTAGCATATTTTTGTTTAATCTAATTTCTCTGTGCAAATGTTGACCTTTCAAATTGAAAACAGTTTTTAGCCTTGGGCAAGAGACCACTGTTTCAGATTTTACCTATTTCAGTAACAGTGTTGGTTAATTCAATTATTAAAAGATCTAAAAATTACCTCTTATCAGTTGAGGCTCATTCCAGTGAACAGCACTTCAGCATACGAAAATCAATTTGTCTCACTTAATTCTCACAACAATCCCATGAGGTAAGATAATTTCCTTATTTTTCAGTGGCTATAAAAGAGAGCCTCTGAGATTTGCTCAAGGTCGCAGTTCTTTGCTATGCATCAGCCTTGTTTAAAAAGAGGTAAGTCCAAATAAAAACTTTACTTTTGTTACTAGTATTGTAGCAATGCTAATTTCTTAGTTTTGATAAATGTACCATGGTCGTGTAAGATGTTAACATTGGGTGAAGCTGATTGAAGGGTATACTGGACTCTCTGTATAATCTCTTCAACTAGAAAGAGTATTCAAAATAAAAAAATAGGTCCTTTTGTTGCCAGATTTTCTCTAGCTTCTTGGCATTGTTACAAAACGAATTTTAAGTATATGCCCGTTCAGTTAGGCCAGCAGTTTATTAAGAAAATGAGAGAAGAGAAATGGGAGAAAATAACAGATTATGGGTAAAATAACAGATTATGGATCCCATAATCTGTTAGTCTCTTTATTCTCTAATCTAGCCTGCCTCACTTTAATTATTCTCCAGGGTGTTAGCAGCTTAGATCTGGAGGGTAGAATATAATCTTTCCTCTTACAGATGAGGAAACTGCTGCCTAAACTGACTTTGCCAAGTTCAGACCAGGCTGGCCTCCCGCTTACTGAATTGGTTCTGCTTGAGTTGCAGGGCTGTGTAGAATGCTCATCCTTCTATTCGAAATGTTTTTTTAAGTAGGTGCACAGACCATACCTACTCTTAGGAGTACATTCAGATTGATATGCACAATTTTTTGCAATGCCTATATTCATTATATTTGTGAATCAATTTTCCCATGACATGAATATTCAGACTATGTGCACCTGAAAAGGCCACCAGCAGTTACTTTCATCTGGCTCCTGTGTTGTTGGAAGACATTTCTCCTCTATTCTTGTTCTCCTGTTGCCTTTCTTTGGTATTGTAGCCTTCCTTTCATCTTGACTTGTTTTTCTCCCCTTGCCTTTTTGGTCTGCTGCTAGGGGTTTTGAGGGGTCACCCTCAAAGCAGAATTGTGAAGACCTCTGCTCCTCATTCCCTGCCTTTTAAGAAATTGGCAGTTGGACAAGACTCAGTTACAGCTCACCTGGTGTCCTCTTCTCTCACCTTGAGGGCTGGGAGCAGGGAGAAGCACACTTGTATAAAATTCTGTCCTGAATGTGACCCTCAGTACATCCTGCTACTTGCTGTAGCCCTATATGCACCAATAAAGGTAGCGCTCAGATAATTACTTCACTCCCATTGTTATTCATCTCCCTGACAGGTATTTGATCTTGACTTTTTCCTTCACCTCAGCTCTCACTTCCTGGACTAGCTTTGGTCACTGTTTCTCTCCTCTCTCTCCTGACTTCTAGTTTCAGTTTCCGAATATTCTTGCCCTTGGCTATTGAAGGATCTTATGATGCCCCTGCTGCTACTGAGCATATATTGAAAAAAAAAAAAAAGAATAAAAAAATACAAATGCATCATTGTCACTTCTTAGGCATGGAACATCAAAACCATTCAGTAAAGAGAGGGGCGGGGGAAGCTATTTTCATATTTTTTCAAGTCCCTTCCAGTCTTGGTTCATATGCATAGATATGCACAGCTATTTTATACATTCTAATTTATATTTAGTTTTTTCCTTTACATTAAATCAAATGCATTTTTTTTGCTGCAGTCTTCATGTTTATTTTAGTAGATGCATAATTTCATAATTTGCAGAGTGTTAACTATGTGTCAGGTGTTTAAAGTATAATATTTTATTCAATTCCCACAAAGCCCTACCATGCAAGTAATTTTTGCCCATTTCAGAAAAGTAAAAATTAGGGTCAGAGAGATTAAGTAACTTTCTCAAAGTCATCCATGCATCTGGTGAGGGGTGAAGCCAGGATTCAAACCAAGATCTGTGGACTCCAAAATCTATGCTATTGACTTGTGAGATAACAGAGGGAGCATCCACAGGAAGACTCCAGGTCCCAGATTCTTAGCCCAATACACTGTCCAAACACCAGTGGTTCTCTACGTTGTTACCCACCATAATCATTGGGGAGCTTTACAAAAAATACTGCTGTCTGGATCCCATTCCCAGAGGTTCTGATTTCATTCATGTGGGGTGTCGTTCCAGGCATCAGGAGATTCAAAAACTCCCCAAGTATGCGAATATTCTCGCTGTCCTGATTTTGTGATAATCAGGGTAGGCTAAACATTCCCTATATTAGAAACCATGCATATGTCCCATATCTAGTTTTTCTCCCTAGGTCTGGTTTTTAGAATGCTGGTGATAAACTAAGCCTGATTTATTATATGACTATCCTGTATGGAAAATGACTGCAACTCTGGTATCTTTGGTCGACCTTAAGAGATATAGCAGGGGGACAGATGTGGTCAAATAGTTGGGCATTCGTCTCCCATATGGAAGGACCTGGGTTCAATCCCTGGGACCTCCCGGTAAAAATTAAAAAAAGAAAATACAGAAGGTGCGCAGGCTGCCAGGTCCCGCATGTGGGTGCACCACCAGGCCCCCCGAGCGGGTACACCATCAGGCCCTGTAAGCGGGTGAGCCCCCCAGGCCCCGCTTGTGGGTTCGCCGCCAGGCCCCATGTGCGGTTGCGCTGTCAGGCCCTGCTGAGCCACGCAGGAAGATGATGACATAACAGGAGAGTGACACAAGGGAGAGCCAAGACAAGCTACACCGAAAAACCAGGAACTAAGGTGGCGCAGGTGGTAGGATGCCTCTCTCCCACATCGGAGGTTCCCAGAATCAAATTCTGGTGAAGACAGGAGGACAAGGATGAGAAGAGAGGGCAGGAAACGGACACAGAGAATAGCCCAGAGAATGGACACAAAAACAGCAAAAATGGGGAGGGGGATAAAAATGGATAAAAGTACATAAATAAATAAATAAATCCTTAAAAAAAAAGTATAGGGGAGTAAGATACAGACTATAGTTAGTAGTAATACTTTGACAATGCGCTTTCATAATTTAACAAATGTTTCACAACAATGCAAAGTATTTGTGGTGGGGTGATGTGTGGGAGCCCTGTATGATGTTATGCATGTTTCTTTTGTAAGTTCACAATGTTTACTGAACACTTATTGTTTATGTATGTTCATGTATGAATGATATACTTCAATAAATTGCTTTTAAAAAACTCCCCAAGTATTTATTTATTTATTTATTTATTTATTTATTTATTTATTTATTTATTTATTTGGTGCTGGGGCCAGGGATTGAACTTGGGACCTCGTATGTGGGAAGCCAGCGCTCAGTTCAACCAGTGAGTCACATTGGCAATGCTGAGTTGGTTTTTTCGTTTGTTTTTGCTTGCTGTTTTTTTGTTTTTAGGAGACACCAGGAGCCGAACCTGGGACCTCCCATGTGGGAAGCAGGTGCTCAACCGCTTGAGCCACATCTGCTGCCCACCCCCTAAGTATTTTTTAATGTCCAGCCAGAATTGAGAACAACTCCACAATTCTATGACAGCTTCACTCTAGAGCAGGGGTTCTTAACAAGGTGTCCGTGAGCTTGAATTGAAATTCAAAAAACCATTATTCTTGTGGGGACGTGTTGGTGCAGGTGAGATGTATTATTAAATAATACACAGTATAGTGTGAACTTAGTAAGGGGTCCATGGTTTTCACCTGACTGGCAAAGGGGTTTGTAAAACAAAAAAGGTTAAGAATGTCTGCAAAAGCAGAGATACACAGTTAAATTGGACCTGAAATGAATGAGAGTTGTTAATGTCAAAAATGGCTTTATAAACTATATGTTTCCTTTCAAATGGAGGAAGTCTGTTCATATGGATTTGGGAGTCATTAGCATAGAGATATTAATTGAAGCTATGGCTATAGATAAGCTAGCCCTTGGAAAGCATGTAGTGAGAATAGAAAAATGCCAAGGACAGAGCCCTGGGGAATAAAATTTAAGTGATGTACAAAAGAAGAGAAGTAGAGCTATATAGCAAAAGCTATTTCCAGGATTTTTTTTTTTAATGCTAAGGACTGCTGAGAGGTAATGCTAAGGCTGAAGAGTGTCCACTGGATTCAGCCACAAGCCCTCACTGGAGAATATCATGGGCCCATGCTGGTAAACCAGATTTCAGTGATTCAGAGGCAAATGTGGGAGGTAAGGAAGTGGAAAACAAATGTATGGGCCTTTTTTACAGAAAGTTTTGCTTTAAAAATATATCAATTAATATGTTTCCAGCTGTAAGCAAGAGCAAACAAACAAAAGTGACTTCCTCCCACCCCAGTACACACACACACACACACACACATACACACGAGAACACAATAAGCTGTCCGGAGGCCAGCGGTTCACAGGATTAGGCTCTGGTTGGCTTCTTTGGGATACTCTTGGCCACACTTCATGGTCACAAGATGGTGGAAGCATCTCCAGATGTCACGTCCTCACAGAAAACATCCTAGAAGAAAAAGGGGTATCTCTCCTCCTGTGCTTCTTTCCTTTTAGGAGGAAAGAAACTTTTCTGAAAGTTCCCAGCAGACATCTCCGAATGACTCATTGGCCTAAATGTTTACATCTCCCCTCCCCCAGCTGAACCAGAGTCTCAGGAAGTGGATATATGGCAGTTTTACCTTTATCTTGGGAGGAAGGTTCTCCTTCAAGAAGGGGGAGAAGAAAGATGGTGTAGAGCAGGGGTTCTTAAACTTTTTCTTCCATGGACCCCTTTGCCAGTCAGGTGAAATGAATACTACTGTAATTGTGTTGCATACATTCATGAGTGAAGGAAATGCTAGATTTCAGATAGAGTTCAGAAAATAAGGATAATAAGTTGATTTTTTAAAAAATTCAAGCTCACAGACCTCCTGAAATCTTTCCATGGATCCTTTGGAGGTCCATGGACCCCTAGTTAGGAACTCCTGGTGTAGAGTGAACAAAGAGTTGCACAGACAGCGTGTGGTAGTCAGAGGGAGACATGGGCTCCATTGAAGCTTTTTGTTTGTGTGTGTAACATGCATAAACTGAGCATGTTTAAATGCTTTTCATAGAAAAAAAATAATCAATATAGCAAGGTCCCTGTGAACACAGGATGGAATGGGATGTAAAACATGAGAGATGTGCATCTCTTCCGTTCTAGCTAGGGGGAAGAATTGGAAGAGTGGGCATATAGGTGAATGTGTAGGTTTGTTGGGGAGTTGAGGGAATTCCCATCCAGTGACTTCTGTTTTTTGCCTGTGATTATCTGCTGAGAGGAAGAGAGGGATGGAGAGGGGCCAGAAGTCTGAAGAGAGAAGACAACAAAAGAGAGTTGGCCAGGCAACACAGGATTTCTGGATGGTTTCAAGGGCTCAATTGAGGTTGGCATCCCTGAATTAAAAAAAAATTCCAATCAGGGGCTGTGGCAGTTTGGTATTGTTTATAAATTCCAAAAATAGATGTTGGATTGTGTTTATAAACTGGTCTGTTCCTCTGGGAATAATAGATTGTATTAGACTCAGAGGTTTCCCTTTCACTTTATTAAATTAAGATTCGGGTTTTTATTTTACATCATTAGGGCAACTCGGTTTGAGTCCTCACCTACAGCTAGCCTACAGCTGTGGGCTATATAAATGGATGTGCAATCAAAGACGGGGGAGTAAATACACAGAGGAGAACTCAGAAGCAGATAGCAGGAAGAGAGAGTGCTCCATAGATATGGCCCCGGGAAGAGAGAGATGAGCCTGATAGTCTACAGCTGACCTTGTAGAGAGACCAGAGCAGCTGAGCGTGCCTTGAATGAAACGAGCACCGGGGAGAGAGAGAGAGAGAGATGAGCCTTATGCCAGCCTACAGCTGAGATCAGAAGAAGCTGGGACCACGGAGCCTTAGGGGAAGGAGGAAGGCTGAACCCTCACAGACATCACCTGCCATCTTCCATGAACACATGGCAACAGACTTTGGGTGAGAAAGCACCTCTTTTTTTTTTTTCCAAAGATTTATTTTGTTTATTTCTCCCCCACCCCTTGTTGTTTTTGCGCTCACTGTCTGCTCTCTGTGTTCTTCTGTGTCTGCTTGTCTTCTCTTTAGGCAGCAGCGGGAACCGATCCTGGGACCTTCCAGAGTGGGACAGAGGCGCTCAATCTCTTGTGCCACCTCAGCTCCCTGGTCTGCTGTGTCTCTTATTGTCTCTCCTCTGTCTCTTTTAGTTGCGTCATCTTGCTGCGCCGGCTCTCTGAGCAGGCCAGCACTCTTGCGTTGGCCAGCTCTCTTGTGTGGGCCAGCACTCCTGGGTGGGCCAGCTCTCCTGCGCAGGCCAGCACTCTGCATGGGCCAGCTTGCTGTACAGGCGAGCTTGCCTTTCACCAGGAGGCCCTGGGAATCGAATCCTGGACCTCCTATATAGCTGATGGGAGCCCAATCACTTGAGTCACATCCGTTTCCCGAGAAAGTACCTTGAGTTGGACTCTTTAGGGCCTGGTAACTGTAAGCTCCTACCCCAAACAAATACCCTTTATAAAAGCCAACAGAGTTCTGGTACTTTGCATCAGCACCCCTTGGGCTGACTAATACAGGGGCATATATGTCATTTTTCTCTAGCTGCACTTGATACCTAGCCATAGGTGTTGAGAAGGCAGAAGGGTTATTACCTCATGGGACTTTCTGCACAGGTGTGTGCAGGATAAAAGGAGCAAAGGAACTAAACGAACTAAATCAAAAGGAAGTGAAGTAAGCAAGATTATATCCACTGGAGAAAGTCAAGGGACCAAAGGAGCAGAGGTGCTGAAGTGGCCAAAGGACTGATAAATTGACAATAACTGAGTGAGAGACCTGGAAGAATGGTCTGTCTGAACGTGTTTCAGACATGCTGCAATTTTAGTTGTTGACAGAGTCCGGGATGTGCAATGGGAGTGGCTGAAGCAGAGTGAAGGTCAAGAGTTGGGAAGCCATGGTATTGGGAGGGTCTTCAGTATTGCATTGACCCAGTTTATAAAAATAGTGGTATAGAAAAGCAGTGCTTTCCAAACCTTTATGTGCATATGAATCCCCTGGGATCTCATTAAAATGCAGATTCTGATTCAGTAGGTCTGGGTTGAGGCTTGAAATTCTGCATTTTTAACCAGCTGTGAGGCTGAACTTAAGGAAAAAAAAAAAGAATCTGTCAAGCAGTGGTGGACACTGGACCTGGAAGGGCCATTTCCTCCTAGTTTAACACCAAAACAAACTAAAGCCATATGTAAGATGAAGTTCTGGGGGAGTAGTAATCATGAGGAAGCAGAACAAGCTGTTTTTTTGGAACAGGAATGGAGCAGAGACACAGAAAATTGGTGAGACTAGAGAAAAGCAACTCTAGAATCAGAGAGTCATTATCCCTGACTCAACCTTCCTCCTCAAATATACCCTGCACTTGGGAACGGACACATTTGACCTCTCTGGCCTCCATTCTTGACTTTTCTCCTGATCTTGGCTAACTCATGCTCTTCTTTTGGGTCTTGATTTGGAAGTCTTCCCTGCCTCCTGAAGGTAGTGGGTGTGGTGGCCATCAATGGAGGTGCTTAGCTCTCAGAGGAGGACTGGGCACTTCAGAACTTGGGGCCTCTTTCACCCTGGTTATAATCTTAATCATAATAGCGATATCTTTCCTTTTTAAATTGTTTACCTGCAAAAACATGCTCCTAGCTTATGCTGTGATTGGTACCGCTGGGTGCAAGGCAAAGCACTGCAAAGGAGGGCCAA
>JAQZBX010058914.1:0-17635 GCA_029593785.1 Cabassous unicinctus | reverse complement strand
TTTAAAAAAAAAGTGACAAAAGAACAGCAAATAGTTCCAGGAAATTAAATTTCCAACATTAAACAAAACTTTAATTGAAAGGTTAGCAAATATAATTGAGGAAATTTCCTATAACAGTTAGCAAATAGAAATAAAAAAGGAGAGAGCAAAAAAGAGGCATAGAGGATAAACCCAGGAGGTTCGAGAGTCAATTAAGAGAAGTTCAGAAAGCAATGGGAAGGGAGTTACCAAAGAAACTATAAAATAATCCCAAGAGTGAATAGAGACACAAATATTGATCAGAAATTAATTAAAAGAAGAAGACCAACAACTTGACATACCATGGTGAAAATTCAGATCACCCAGGATAGCACCCCTAAGATTCCAGGAAGAAATTTGTAGCAGTTTGATATTATTTATGAATTAAAAAATAATAATAATAATCAAAAAAGATAATTAATTATATTTGTAAACTGGTCTGTTCCCTTGGGTGTGTTATCTTTTGATTGTTTTAAATTCAGAGGTTTCATTTTTACTTTATTAAATCAATATTAGGGCTTTGGTTCAACCATGTCATTAGGGCATGCAGGGTTGAGTCCCGGCCCCTTTGATGCACAGACACTCACACAGAAAATGACACAGCAGAGGAGAAAGCTTAGGTTTTGACACTGGAGACCTGGGGAGAGAGCAAAGCTGTTCGCCTGATAGTTTACAGCTGGCCTTGTGGAGAGAGTAGAGCAGCTGAGCCCAGAAAGAGATGAGCCCCGGGAAGAGAGATGAGCCTTATGCCAGCCTACAGCTGAGTTAAGAAGAAGTTGGGACCAGGGATATTTAAGAAGAAGAGGAAGGCTGAACCCTCGTAGAGACCAGCAGCCATCTTGCTCCAACACGTGGCAACAGACTTTAGGTGAGAAAGTACTTCTTTTGGCACCTTGAGTTGGACTCTTTAGGGCCTGGTAACTGTCAACTTCTACCCCAAATAAATACCCTTTATAAAAGCCAACAGAATTCTGGTACTTTGCATCAGCACCCCTTTGGCTGATTAATACACCTGTAAAGGAATTTGAATCAAACTATATCTAACTACTCAATCACAATGAAGGCACTGGGATAAAGACTTCAAAAAATGAAGGAAAATGTAAACAAAATATGAAGGACCTAGAGCTCTATATCCAACTAAAAGATGAGAAAAAGACAACATCATTTTCAGACGTTCAAGGGCTGGGATTACTTGCCTCACCCCTACATTTTCTGAAGAATTTACATGAGGATAGAACCTCATAAAAGGGAGGTGGGTAGGGAGGGTGGCAAAAACAAAGACAGGGAGAAATAAGGAATACAGAAAATTGTGGAGTTGACCAGGACTCAAATGGAAAGAAGTCCCTGGATAAAAAGTCTGCCAAAAGTCTTGAAAGCAATTATAGAAAGTCAGTGAGTTTCAAGCGGATTGTCTTAAAGAACAAAAAATTAAAAGGATACAAAGAAATTAATAGAATGTCTACAGAGCTGGGTGATATTTAGAATATAGTAAGAAAGATACGTTTTTTCCTCCCTACAGAAAAAAAAAAGAAAGAAAAAGTCAGAACTTCAAGGAAAAAAATCTATAGAAGATAGTCATGGTTTAAATAGAAAACAAACCAAAATGAAACATAATTATAAGCAATTAGAGAAAAGGATGCCAGGAATATTCTCTTTTGTATAGCAAAGGGACCTGGAGAAGAGAAAATGCAATCTCAGCAGGCTTTTTCGCTCTGCACTAAACAATATTGTCATAATGTAAATAATCGTTATTGGATTTCAATTTTTAGAAACACTCATAGGCAAAACATGGAAAACGGAGTGGTTACAAAGCAGAATGTAAATGCTATCCACAGTGGTGATGTAAAAAATTAAGGTTTATTATTCCAGGTATGGAGGTAACCATTAAAGGTAAAAGCAGAAGGTGTTTAAAAGTTCTTGCCTTGGGATATTGGGGCTCAGAGTATTGGGACTAGAAGCCAGGGGGAAAAGGTTGTTGATTCTCATCATAAGTCCTTTTCTGTTTGTTTGTTTTTTTTCCATTATTGTATTAAAAATATTTTTTAATGAAAAACAAACAAACAAAAAAAATTATTTCAGTGTGTCAGGCAGTGTCTCAATTTGCCTGGGCTGCTATCACAATTACCACAAACTGGTTTATTGTCTCATGGCTTGGGAGGCTAGAAGGCTTGCTTCCTCCCGGCGTCAGTGACCTCCTGGTGCTGGCTTGCTGCAATCCTTGAGGTCCCTTGGCTTGTATCTCTGCCCCATGTCACATGGAGATACCCTCTCCTTTCTCTTCTGGGTTCCTGCTGACTTTCTGCTTTGGCTCCTCCCTGTGGCTTTTTCTTTACAAAGCTTCCAGTAATCCGGATTAAGACCCACCCTCATTCAGGCGGGTCATACCTTAACTAAAAATGACATCTTCAAGAGAACCTGTTTACAATGGGTTCACACCCACAGGAAGGCAGACTGAGAACATATCTAAATTGGGGTACCCAATTCAACCTACCATAGGCAGGGTCATGGCAGAAAACAGAAGGCACACTCAAACTGAGTAACAGAGCAGAGTTTTAATAGAAAAGTTATTTACCATTGTATGGGCAGCAGAGGGTAGAGGAACCTACAAGGGTTAGTGTAGTCACCCGCCATCAGCGGGGAAGGAAGTGTCTGCTGAAACCAGGAGGTGGTGGCTATATGGAGAGGGCTTCCTGACCAGAGCTGTGGCCTTTGGTAGGAGACACAGCCAATCCATGATGACCACATAGGAAGGAAGCCAGGGGGATAAAACCCCTCTTCACTCTCCTTCTAGCTCCCTAATATCCTTATGGTGCTCCTTACTGGCCAAACCCAAACAGACACTAGAAAGGCACTGTCCAGTAAGACAGCCACTAGCCATACATAATTGTTTAGATTTAAGTTTGAATGAATTAAAATTAAATACATTAAAACTTCAGTTCCTCAGCCACATCAGCCATGTATCAAGTGCTCAATAGCCACACGTGGCCAATGGCTACTGTATTGGACAGTGCAGATACAGAACATTTCCATCATCAGAGAAAGTTCTATTGGACAAGGCTGACAGAATGCAAGGGAAAGCTATAATCCATGAAGGTCAGCCTTCTGGGCACAGAGCAAGGTGGAAAAGGATGGAGAGAGGATTTGGAGGGAAAACAGAAGATATGCAGCAGGTTCAGCATTTCCAAAAGTGTGTCTTATAAGATATTCTTTGGGGACATTGGAATTGCCCTGCATGACATTGCAATGACGGATACAGGCCATTACACATTTTGTCAAAACCTATAAAATTGTGCGGTGCAAAGTGTAAACTATAATGTAAACTATAGACCATGGTTAGTAGCAATGCTTCAATATATGTTCACCGAAAGCAAAAATATAAATAAATTTTGTGAACCATTAAAAAAAAAATATATATATATATATGTTCACCAACTGTAACAAATGTACTACACTAATGAAAGTTGTTGTTAATGGGGAAAAGTGGGAGGGGGAGGAGGTGGGGTATATCGGAATTCCCCTATATTTTCTATGTAACATTTATGTAATCTAAAGCTTCTTTAAAAATAAAACAAAATAAAATAAAAAGTAAATGGGGGCAGGTTCAATGATCAAATAAATTTGACAAACTCTACATACTGTTTCTCCCCCTTGGAGGTTCAGATATATATCAAGAGTTCTGGAAAATCCTGGAGGGGAAAAATCTGCTTAATTTTATTAAAACAGCTATTTTCCAAACTCTTTTGGCTAAGGAATCCCCCCCTTTTTTAATGGAAAGGATTAAAACATCTATTCACAAAGTTCATTTTATAGTGGACATGTATCATTTTCAGCCTTCCAAGATCCAATTACCTTCCTTATTTGTGAGGTGGGAGGAATCCCAAAAGAGATAGAAGGTGGGATCCTTCTTCCCACCACAGAAGCTCAATCAGGGCTGAGAAGTCTTCTACCAAGTGACCCAGAAAGGCCACGCTGACACTTCCACCCATGTGGTGGCTGTGAAAGCACACCACTCAGACCTCCTGCTATGGGAGCATAATTGACGGACAGCTGCAGCTGCTGCCCTTCTAGACCCTTGCATCCATCCCCTGCTTCTCCATTCCTTGCTGCCCACCAGGCTGCTCCCAGCCAGACTGAACATGGAGGGAATATTAGTGCAGGCCCATTCCTGGGACACATAGGACCCCTTTAAAGACCCCTTTGGCGCGGGGACTCGCCATTGGCCTGGCTGAGACTTTCTTGGGACTGCTGTGCAGCCTGAGTCTTCTCCTACCAAATCCTCTTCCCTTCCCCTGCTCATCTCACAGGTATCAGGTGGGCATCACAGTCTAAGGGCTCTCCCTGCCTACTCTGGCTCTTTCCCTTTTCCCCTTCACAGGTGTTTCCCCTAATAAACCTCTTGCATGTTTAATCCCATCTTGGGGTCTGCTTGGATGACTTGAACCAACACAACTCAGGATTTGAATCTTGAAGAGTGACTCAAAGATGTGGGGAAGTGACATCATCAACATGGCAACTTAGGACATACCCTGGAAAATTTTCCCCTCAAAAACAACTAATACAAGGACAAATCCCACTTGTTTGGAACTCTGGAGGATGATGGAGACTGGAGAAGGACTTCACAAATGCGGAATCTAAGAAAAATTTAAAAAAAAAAAAAAAACACCAAAAGAAAGGTAATAGCTCTAGCAGATGCAGTAAAGGAAAACCAAGACAATCTGTCCCAGTCCTTCCCCAGGCTGAAAAATGCCACTCATTTGTTGATTCTGCTGATTTGGCTGTGGCAGAAGCTCAGAGCTGCCCAGATTGCAATTCTAGAAACATCATTTCTGCCGCTGCAGCAGGACACTCAAGAACTGGGCAGGAAAGAAACGGTGGATGCTGCTATTTCCCACCTTTTGGAGACCTGCCTATTGAAGAGTTCAAAGGAGCAGGCTTTGAACCTCAGCAGCCAACTGAACCCAACCAAAGACACAAGCCGACTAAAACAACATACCACCCTGCTCAGTGATAATTAGCCAAAGGTGGATGCCTCTGCGTAAGTACCAATGGCGCAGCCCCCCAGACCATAGTCATACCAGGTGGCTGTTCTACAATCCCAGAATCGACCTAGAGGAAAGATCAATAGAACAAGACTCCCCAGGACTGTGTACCAACCACGGGTACCTCACTGCTGAGACACCCAAACCTGAAGTGGCACCCCTCCAAGGAGCCTTGGCATAGTCCAAGTAGAGTTGTCTGGTTGAAAGGAAGATGCCCTTCTGCAGGCTGACCCAATGTGGACTTGAGATGTAGGGCTGGTGCATGTACTTCAGTCAGCTCACCTTCCTGGAGAGGACGCTACGTAGAGATAGTGATCAGGGATTTTTATTTTGCTAGGAGGACATGGGCAAATCAGTTAAAATTTGTCTTGTCTTGCCAGGAAAGGATGTTGCTCCCTTTTCGTCATCTCCATGCTTATATACACAGGCTAGAGTGAAATGACATCGTTTGAGACAGATTTTACAATGCAGGGACCCAGATCTCAAATAATTTGATACCCCATTTTTCACAGAATTCTTATATTGTAAGTATATCAAGTTTAATAAAAAAATCTCATTGTCCAACAACAACAACAACAAAAAGATGTGGGAACAGAGAGAGATAGTTCAAGGCAGAGTCCAATTACATGGAGGTCTCTCAGGCGTGTTTTCTTTGGCAGGCCCAGGGTTTCGTTTCGTTTTAAATGTAAACAAAACAATTTTAAAACTTTAAGTGTGGCACATGTTCTATCCCAAACCCTCTGTTCCATCTTATCTTACATCCATACCAAATTAATTGTTCATATTACCTGACACCTGGAACACGTATGAAATACGGTTCAGAATCGCTCTTACATATTTGCTTAGGAAGTAAGATATCATGCCAGATCTCCCACAGTTTTTCTGAATCCCAGTCCAGGGACCTATCGACTTCTACCCATTGGCCAATATTCTGCCAAGATTTAGAGGCCATTATGTTCTATGTGACTTAATAGTCCCAGTTTCCTTTTGCACTCTTCACTGGACCTTGCTTTGGGCTCTTTTACCATCTTACAGCTTCTCTCATGAGATGCCTCCGATCTCCCCCTGCCCTTATCAAGTTCTACCCCTCAGAACCTAGTTCTGTAGTACACCGCTTTCCAGTCTCCAAACTCTAGAGCCATCATTCCTGATTATCTTCCCTGTCCTTTTTCCACCAAATGCCATCCCTGGTTGCCTTCATCAAGTTTGCTCCATCGACCACCTCTTTAAGAACCCTTCCCCCCCGCCAAGCATCTCACCTCACTTCAGCCCTTAGTGTGAATCCTACCAGCCTGTCCACATTCTAAGAGCACTGTGTGTGCATGGCTATGGTCTTTATTGGGTTGAATGTTTTCACTGACCATACAACTTAGGGAGAGCTTGGGCACTATATTAAACAATATCGACTCACACAGTGAAAAGACAATTCCCTTTCCAAGTCTGATTATACTAAAGAGGTCTTAGTTTGGTATTAGTTTGGTGGTTAGGACACCACTCTAAGTATCTCGATTTCCCTTTCCAATAAAGAACTAACTGCCCCTCAGGCTTAAAGACCGAATTTTATCATTTTATTGTACTTATCTTTGGGGTTACCTTCTTATCGCAAGGGATACTGCTGTTTTTTTTTCATAATAGTGATTTAAAAATTTCCTTTTAATTTAAATTTACTTAAGGAAAACAGTGAATCACTTTAAAATATTAATAATAGCACTGGTGGTATTAAACCGTGGCAAGAATCCTGAAGGAGACAGACCAGTAACTGCAGCAGGAAAAACATGGTCCTAAAGCAACAAGCACATTCACAGCTCACTAAGGGTCCTTTATTGTTGAAGCCCATTTGAGTTGGGTTTTCTGTAACCTACAGCCTAGAGTTCTCACTAACTAAGGTTCATGGGATCTCAATTAGGGCCTCTCTGTTCTCAGGAAGTAAACAGTCTGATTGGGAAGCTTGGAGCAGGGACTGGGTTTATTTACTCTTGGAACCCCTATGCCCAGGAGAATCTCCAGGCATAGAATAGGGGCTCAATAAATAGTCATCAAATGAAAACAAGGAAAATACAAGATGGAATTAGCAAGGCCCTATACAAGAACTACCAGGTGTTACCATAGGATTAATTGGCAAATGCATGGGAGGGGGAGAAAAACCTGAACTAATGAAATAAAGGAAGGAATGGAAGAAGAATGAGGAAGGGAGAAATGAGAATTTCTTCAGTGTGGCTATGTGCCAGGCCCTGTGCTGGGTGTTTGACATTTTCCATCATAGTCAATACTCACAACGACCCTACAGGTTAAATACTTTTTACCCCCATTAGAAATAAGGGAACAGAGGTTCAGAGAACTTAAGTAACTCGATTAAGTGCATTCAGCAACCAGGCAGGCCAGGCATACACCCAGTCCAATTGATGCCCAAGCTCATTGAGTTAGACAGCTAGAATTGAGATCAGTGGTGAAATAGAAAGCGCCTATGTGAACATGGTTTATAAACTTTTAAAAGATGTGAAGTGCATTCCAGAGGAATGTAAGAACAAAGGGAGAAATGCATGAAGACTGGGCATAATTCCACCATAACAACACTTACCCAAAACTTCAAGGAAGATGATTGCTAATCGAATCTGAAGTTTCATTTGCTGGAAACTAATAGCCAAAGAATTCACAATAATTTCTTCTGAATGAAAAGTGAGATGCATGATGTGTGCACGTTGGACATAAGTATTTGATCACTTATCTTTGTAGTTGACATTGATCTTTAGTCCCTGAGTATGTGATAATCTTCCCAATAGAAATAGCAAAGGGTCCAGAGGAGGGCAGACAAGAACAATAAAAATACCAGTGAGTTGTACAAAGAAAGAGGAGGCAATTTGTTGGTATAAAAAAAAGAGCTCTTTTTGCATGTACTTCTCTGCCAGCACCATCTATTAACTGGGAAAACTTCTGCAAGCACAAAGCTTATCTGAAAATCTGGTTGTATATAGGTAAGATCTCTTACCAAGAAGAGCCAAATCTAGAAACACACAGTTAAAATGAATTATTTATAAGGCCCTGTAGGTCTCTGAACCAGTCATGTCCAACCAGCTTGTGGCTCCCCACTCTTATTATCCTCACAAATGATAAGACCCTGTATCAAGTAGCTTTTGCTGTATAACAAATTCCACCAACCTCAGAAGATACAGCAAATAATAATTTCTTACATGTCTCATCTAAACTGGACTTGCTGGACAGCTCTGCTAACCTTAACTGGGATCACATCTGGGGGTTGGCTGGTGTAGGCTGGCTTTGAGGAGGTGACTCGCCTCTGCTTCATTCCTCTAGAATCAGCGGCTAGCTCAGACCTGACCCTCTCATCATGATGGAAGAGATACAAGAAGCAAAGCAAAGGCGTGCAAGGGCTCTTGACGCCTCACTTCAGAGCTGGCATACCACCTCTTCTGCCCTATTCTATCGGCCAAAATAAGTCACAGAGTTGAGCCCAGAGCTAAAGTGGGAAAGCTCTGCAGAGTTGCACCGCAGCAGACACGGACATAGTGAAGGTAAGGAACTCCAGGCCCCAACTCTAGCTAATCTACCAAAGACTTGGCTCCCTGGTTTGTCCAGAAAGTTCAGGTTCACTGAGGACAATAACCATATCCATTTCTCTCGTTTTTATTCTGACAACCATTCCACCAAGCAATAGCGGGATCTCCATATTATAGAGGATTTCAAGGTTCAAAAAGGTTAACCAATCAATTTCCACAACTGCTTAAAGTTATCCTACCTTTCACATCGTATAGCCCTGGAAATGACTAATGAGTTTTACCATGTCCTTTGCTGAAAGCTGAGGACTCAGAGACAGAGCCCTGCCTTCCAGGTGATCACAGTCTGATGATAACTCACACTTGTGTAGGGCATATTGCATGCTATGCCCCGGACTGATGCTCCATATGTTTAGCTCATTCCATCCTCTCAACAGCCTGAGAAGTGCTGCCATTACCCTCATTTTGCAGAGGGGGAAACTGAGGCACAGAGGGGTTTAGTGACTTGTACAAGACCCCACAGCTTGTGGGTGTTACAGCCAGATGTCAAGGCAGGCAGGCGGCCCCGGAGACCACGCTCTTCCCCCCTGCCCCATACAGGGAGATGGACACAGGAGAGGCAAGCACTATCTGAAGACATGAGTGCTGACAGCAGGTAATGACAGGGTATGTGCCCTCGGTGTCTGGGGAGAATAGAGGGGTGTAAGCTGAGTGAGGTGGCAGACGCTGTCAGCGAGGCTTCTGGGAGGAGATGGTCCCTGAGCCGAGTCCCAGCTAGGAGGTGGGAAAGGAGTGCAGGACCAGAGTTGCAGACCCAGCAAAGGCCCTGAGGGGAGGGAGCAGAGCTTAGCTCATGCCGTTGGAAGGGACAGAGAGAGAGGTGGGAATGGGTACGATTTGGCTGGAGGTGTGGGCAGGGCCAGCAGGGACCTGGGTGCCGTGCTTCCCTGTGTTGGACGGCTTACTCTGACTGCAGTGTGGACAGCAAAGGGTGGGGGTGGGAGGTGGGCTCTGCCACAGAAGTCCAGCCGCTCTACTGGTGCCTGAAGGTAGAGCTTGGCAGTGGGATGGAAAGTTTGAGAACCATTAAGGATAGAGTGATGGAGAAAGAGAGAGGAAGAGGGTCAAGTAGGACCCCTGGGTCCCTGGCCTGGGTGACTGGGTGGATCAGGGTGGCATATACCAGAAACAGGATGAAGCCTGAGAAAACTGACAAAGAGTGAGCAGAGGGGAAGGAAGAAAACAAGAGAACGTCTTCCCAAGAATCCAAGGGAAGTTGATGAGTGAAGGGTTTAGGTTAGACCTTAAGAAGTTACCCAATGAGAGTTCTTAAACGTAAACCCAAGCCTAGATATTTAAAGAAGAGTGCGTTTCCCTGGGATACAAAAATGTCCTTGTTTTCAGTCTTTGTTTTTCCAGTCTTCATCCTCCAAGACTTCACATTTCACTGCCTCACTCATTTAGCACAGTTTAATTAATTTCTCAATATCTTTGTCTCCTCATTACTGCTCTTTGCACACATAGACATAAAGGACTGAAGGAGGAGGTTCAGCCAATTGATATTTGCAATGTGCTGAGATTGATGAATGAACCCATAAACACGCCATTGCTGTCGCCAATAATAACAGCAACCATCTCAGCTCGTGTTTATTGAGCATCTATTATGTACAGGTATCCTGTTATGAGTTTTACAAACATGGTCAATAAACAGGGCAGATGGGCCATTTCTCTTCTACAGAGGGAGAGACAAAGGTGTCAGAGGTTAAGTGAGCAGCTGAAGGTCACGCAACAAACAGTAAATAGCATGTGGGATATGTTTATCACCTGCTCCTTCCAGAGAGTCTTCAGGCAGCACTTTAAAAAAGATATTCTTGGTTTCTTTGCTATGACTTGGGGGGAGAAGAGGAGTTATGCGTGTGGAGAGTGAGGACGACGCAAAGTAAAGCAAAGAAGGTTAAGTGGACCCCATGTGGGGATTACTGTTCCCAAGCCCAATATTCTAAATCGTCAGCCATGCCCTCAAATACACAGTCCCACACAGGCTCTTTCCGTAAAGAATAACCACCTGAATGGTTTTTCATGCCGTAGAGCAGGGGTTCTTAATAAGGGGTCCGTGAGCTTGAATTGAAGATAAAAAAAAAAAAACATTATTCTTGTGGGAACGTGTTGGTGCAGGTGTGATCTATTTATTAAATAATACACAGTGTAGTGTGGACTTAGTAAGGGGTCCATGGTTTTCACCTGACTGGCAAAGGGGTCCATGAAACAAAAAAAGAACCCCTGCTGTAGAGAGAGTTAGCCAGAGAAACAGAAAACCTTGATGCAAGTGCCCCTAGCCAGCTTTCCTTCCAGAATGCAACCTACAAATCACTCACTCAATTAATAAATCTTTTTTTATTATTATTTTTAATACTTTTTTATTTTTAAAAAAATATTTTAGATTACATAAATGTTACATAAAAAATATAGGGGATTATTCCCATATGCCCCTTTCCCTACCCCTCCCATACTTTCCCACATTAACAACATCCTTCATTAGTGTGATACATTTGTTACAATCGATAAAAACAATTGAAGCATTGCCACTAAGTGTGGATTATAGTGTTTACATTTTAGTTTACACTCTGTCCTGCACGATTTTGTAAGTTATGACAAAAATACATAATGGCCTGTATCAATCATTGCAATGTCATTCAGGACAATTCCAATGTCCCAAAAATGCCTCCATATTACACCTGTTTTTCCCGCTCCCTCCCCTCAGAACCTCCAGTGGCCACTGCCTCCACATGAACAATAAAAGTTCTTCCATTGCTGGAATAACAGTAAGTATATAGTAGGATAATAGTAAGTCTAGTCCATCATTCATTCCCCAATCCTGAGGATTCTGGGGTGGTGATGCCCACTCCGCCTCTAATTGAGAGGGGGCTTAGATCCCATGGGGCAGAGAGAGAGTCTGCAACTGCAAGCAACATAGTCATTTAACAAATCTTGACAGACGTGCTGGATGCCTAGCGTCGGGCTAGGTCCTCGGCATACAACGGCAAACATTAAACAAACATGTCTGTGTGTGAGAAGAACTGAGGGGCCCTCCTTGGATTGTCTGAGGAGGAGGACGCCTGAAGGAGGAGTGGGTCAGCAGGACTTTCGGGCAGGGGGCAGCTTGAGCAAAGTTCTCACACTCTTACTTCTCTCCATCGCCTCCTTCATCCCTTAACCTCGGCCTTTTGGAGAGGCTTGCCTGTCCTTGCTGGCCGGGCACAGGAGCTTTCCTGCAGGCTTCCTCTGCACCCTTTGCACATTCCTGGGATGGGACATATCCCTGCCTGCCTCCCCTTCCTCTGAGCTCTCTGGATCTCTGTCCCCAGGGCTAGCACAGAAGGAGTCCCGATAATCACCAGTGGAAAGACCACAGTATGCTGGAATAGATTTCTAACACCTCAGAACCCTTTAGGGTGGGCGTTCATAACCAGGGGTCCACAGACCCCCAGGGGGTCCATGAGCTTGAATTGAAATTTCAAAAAACATTATTCTTGTGGGGACGTGTTGGTGCGGGTGTGATATATTTATTAAATAATACACAGTATAGTGTGGACTTAGTATGATTTCTATTTTGATGTAGCGTTTTCTGAGTGCAGTGGATAACTGCCTGCAAAACGGTTGGTAAGGATGGCAGAGGTGGTTTTATGACGTCGTGGGAAAACTCGAATTTCTAATAGTTTGCCGAAAATGACCATATGAACAGATGTTGAACCGTGTTGGGTTATCAGGCATTGTAATTATGAGAAAATTGTAAAACGTAATATTGAATAATCCTAAAATTTAATTTAAAGACATGCCGATGTTGAGTGTCATAAAACTATCTGCTGCTATATTCTGAGAAGGGGTCCATGGTTTTCACCTGACTGGCAAAGGGGTCCATGGAACAAAATAGGTTAGGAACCCCTGCTTTAGGGAGTCCTGGGCCACTCGTGCTGCTTGTTGTACCACTTCACACTTCTGCTTGAGGAAGGGAGTTGGATTAACCCAGGGGTTCTTAACCAGGCTTCCACAGACTCCCAAGGGACCCATGGAAAGCTTTCAGGGCGTCCTTGAACTGGAATTGAAAAAAATCAACTTATTATCTTTATTTTCTCTGACTTCTAACTGAAATCTAGCATTTCCTTCACTTATGAATGTATGCAATAAACAAATTTCATACATTCAATTTGCATAAACAAATTGCATACATTCAATTTGCATACATTCAATTGCATACATTCAATTGCATACATTCAATTGCATACAATCACCTGATTGACAAAGGGGTCCATGGAACAGAAAAGGTTAAGAACCCCTGGATTAACTGAGAGGCATGGGCTCTGCCAGCATGGTGGGGCAATTCATTTAAGGTTTTGTTTCCCTCCCTTATCAAATGATGGGGTTAGATCAGCTGGGTCAGCTTGGGACAGATACGTGATTTATCAAAGCCCATCTGTGGGACTGCTCATGCTAGAACACGTCCAAGATTCGCCTGCCTCCTACAGGTAAGATGAAGCAATGAGATACCTTCTACGGGAAAAAAGCAAGCACATTTGGCCTTTATTTTAGTTAACTCTGACCTAAAATCCTGTGACATGATGTTGCTCGTCTTGATTTACTTAAAGCTGGAGTTTTCAACAAGAACACATCTCCAAGTGCCCAGCACAGAATAAAAAGGTAAGTCAAATACTAATATTTAACATTTACAGAGCGCTTTAATTTTGTAATAGGTGAAACTATCACATGATTCCAAAGTGAAAATGATATAAAAAGATGTACATTGAGAACCTTGCCCTCCTCATTCTTATATGCACCGTTACCACTTTCATTTAGTTTCTTATCTATCCTTCCAGGGTTTCTTCATGTAAATACAAGCATGTGTGGCATTTTTGCCAAATGCATCTTCAGAATCGATAGGGATGACCGTATGAATTTTCTCCTTAGCTCTCTTTTGATGAATTGTCCTTGCATTCCTAAAATAAGCTGCACTTGGTGATGAAGCATTATTCTTTTAGTATGCTGCTGCATTCTGATGGCTAATATTTTATTTTGGATTTATGCATCAATATTCATGGGTGAGAATCATTTATAGTTTCCTTTGTCAGATTTTGTTATCAAAGTTATCTCTGTTGCACAAAAAGCATTTGGAAATTTTCCTTTACTGTGTATGTTCTGGAACAGTTTAAATAGCTTTGGAGTTATTTATCCCTTAAAGGTTTGGTTGAGTTTGACTGGGAAACGTCTAGTCCTGATGCTTTTTGAAGTCTAGCCCTTTATGATTTTCTCTAACTTTTTCTATGAAATTGGTCTATTTTGATGTTATGGAGTTGGTTTCAGTAACTTCTCCAGAAAAGTATCCATTTCTTCCAGGTTTGAAAATTTATATATATAAAGTTATGCAGCATAGTTTTTAAAAAATTTCCTTGGTTTCTGCAGTATATTCTTATTTATTAGTTTTTTCATTTGTTCTTCTCCCTTGATTTCTGATCAGGCTTATTTATTTTTCTTGTTTTTCTCCCGATAACCCAGTTATTTATTTTGTTTCATCCAGTTATCTAACTCATTCATTCCTCTTATTTTTTTTTCCTTCTGCTTTCCTTTGGTTATATTTTGTTGTTCTTTTTCTAATTTTCTGAGTTCACAATTCCTTCAATTCGATTTCTTTTGTGAGTTTTTAAGGCTCCGATGTTTTCTATGAGCACAGATTTAGCTCTAACCTTTAGATTCAGAAGCTAATATGAAGTATCTTCACTATCATTGTTTTCTAGAAATTCTGCAATTTGGATTTGGATTTCTTCTTTAACCTAAAAGCTGTTTAAAAGACAGCTGGGTTTTTTTTTTGTTTGTTTAATTCCCTGATCTTGGATTAACTTTTACTTTTGTTGCACTGTGAACAGAGAATGATGTCTACATTATTTCTTTCTGAAATTTACTGAAATTTCCTTTGTGATGACCAATCATATGATCAATTATTGTGGCTGTTCCATGGGCAGTTGAAAAGAAGATATGGAAATGGTTCAAAAATTTTTTGCGATGATGAATGCACAACATTGTGATTGTTCTAAAAGCCACTGATGACACACTTTAGATAGATCATATGGTATATGAATATATCTCAATAAAACTGTTTAATAAATAAATAATTGTGCAAGAATAGCCAGAAATAGCAGCTATGTACAGCAGGGGAAACAAAGAGAGATTGAGAGGTGAAGAATTTCCTTGTTTGTTTGTTTTTTGTTTATTATTATTGAAACAATGAAAATGCTCTAATAATGCTTGAAGTGATGAATGCATAACTATGTGATTATACTGCATACCATTGATTATATACTTTGGATGAATTGTATACTTTATTAATATGTATCAATAAAATTGATTTGTTAAAAAAAAAGAAAATACGTTCCCTACCGTCAGGACATACAGTTTGAAATATATTTATGATTATGTTGTTTAGGTCTTTTATATGCTTATTCACTTTTGGTCCATTTGATCCAAGAGGATGTGTTGCCATTTCCTGCAATGTGGAAAGGCTAAAGAGGAACGGTTTGGAGGGAAGTGGGGTGTGGGGAAATCACAAGGTCTGCTTGGGATGTCTGTTAGATCATCTCCAAAAAAATTACTCTTGCCAGAAAGAAATTGGACAAGAAGAACACGGTCTATACTTTCTCCTTTCTGTGTCACTTAAAAGGAGAAAGAATCAACCTCACATTCAATCTGGTAATTTTGTATTGTTCTCTAATTTTCTCATATATGGATTTTGTTTCCCGAATCAAGTTGAAATATTCAGTCCTTCTTGTGGCTGGGAGGGATTTTAGATGATGATGTTGTTAATAATAACATTTGAGTGTTATTAGCCAGTGTTATTCAGAGTGTTATTCATATTTACAGATTAAATAAAATTGAGGCAGGAGAAATAATGCCCAAGTTCACTCTGCTTCTCTTTGTGAGACCATCTAGTTCAGCAGCTTCATTTTATAGTTGTGGAAAGCAACCAGCAGGGCTAAAACTAGATCCCTAGGATTGGGTCCTTCATCTAGAGCCCTCCCACTATACAGCACTGCTCCTCTTTGTGCACAGGAGCAGTATTTTGTGGTAGAATCAAGTTGTGATTTGCTGAATCTGGGCCAAGCATTTAACAGCAACACCTGCCTGCCTTGCCACACACTGCCTCAGGGCCAATGCTATCGTCAATGAAAAGATGTTTTAATTAAATGCTACCGAAATATAAAGACTTTTAATTCTTTAAAAAAAAAAAAATCACTCATAGAGATGGGATAAATTCACTTTTAATATGATTTGGGTATATCAAATAAATTGGGATTGGGGGGGATTGTAAGCAATAAAAAACATAAACTAAAATTCTACAGGGGATAAATTCTAGGTGGGAAGGCTTGTGTTTTTAATAGGCACCTCCCGTGCTCCCCAATTCCCTTGTGCATGACCATCATTCTTTGTTTCATGGATTGTGTGTGTCAGGCTTGGAAACAGGTACTTTCCCAGGACAAGTAAGAGTTAAAGTTAGCCAATAGAAAAGAGTACTGACCAACTCTTAGGGGAGAGGATGGTCATTTAAAACCAGCACATGAAGGTGTGGGTTCCTTGTACTTATCTACAAGTCCAGCTCTCAGAGTCTTTCTCTGTTGCCAAGTGATCTAACATCTCCCTGCACAGCTTGGCTTCAGATGATTTTTTTCCGCTCCATTCCAGTAATTATGTAAAGAGAAAGGAGTTTATTACATTTTGGGGGAGTCTGACTCAATCAACTCTACTAAGAAAGAACATAATGGTTTTGGCAAGATAAGAAAATTCCGTTCTGAAATTCTAAAGACATCTTATCCCAATGGAATTACTTGATATGCCAAAAATCAAAGTTGTTTAGCTGGCTAGGGCAGGGCCCTAAGCCAGATAACTAGAGGTTAGTACTCTTGTACAACTCAACACACAAGAGGCATTCAAAAGGCATTCTGATCTGGGTTGGTGGTGTTCCATTTGGTTTCATTCATGATGAGCCAGTGAGATAGGATCAACAAGCCCTAGAGACCTGGTCCTCTAGTTTTAGAGTCTCTCTGTGAAGTATGGGAATGAAAACGGTTCTTTCTCCCAAATCATGACACCATAAAAAGATTTATCCAAAGGCAGTCCCATAACCTGCCTACTTTGGGGCCCTGCAATAGAAAAGGACTAAGATGCATTCCAATCAATTTAAAAAGAAAATTGATCTCGCATGCATTCTAACCTGGTACTTGGTAAATCCAAAATGAAGAGAACAGCTAAAAATTTGGTATGAATTTCTTGAAGAGGTTGTTGGAATCTTCTTTCCCAGTTTTCATTTCAAGAGACTGAAGTGGTTTAATTGTGATTCAGTTCAGAGTCAAGAGAAGTACCTCAATGGCATCCCCAGCCCCATCAGCCTAAGTGTTGCTATTCACAGAGAAAGATCCTATTGAAAAGGTAGTATGGTCAATTCATGCTTAACCACACAGGTTATTGGGAGCCTTTTGCATTCCACCTACTGAGAAAGTTGAACTGGGTGTGAAAGGGATGGAAAGGTGAGTTTCTCATGAAAATGAGTATAGGTATTATATGAGAACTAGAGAATCTTAGAAGGCATAGGTCTTATAGGGGCCTCCAAGGTCATTTAGTTCAAACCATACCTCTAATTGCTCCAATGAATCCCTTTGGCTGATCTGTTTGGTGAGCAGCCTTCTCTTCCCATTGAGTTATCTGTAGGGCACCTATTACTTACATATATCCTGGAATCCAGCATTAGTTGGTAAAAAGAACACTTTAGCAAATTATCTTAATCATGGCCACTTGGTTATGAAGAACAGAGCACCAGTCAATTAAACTCAAAATTTTAAAGGGCTCATTGGAAGGAAAGGGTAGGCTTCATGGGAAGTAGGAAACCATCACGTGGATTTCCTCTCCCCCTCCCTCCCCTTTCCTCATTATCTCTTGTCTCTGTTTCTCTCTGCCATTAGTTCCTTTCTCTTGTTTTGCAGCTTCCACTTCATTATGTTTGTTTGGCTCCTATTCAGGACATCTTTAAAA
>JAQZBX010058913.1:0-17638 GCA_029593785.1 Cabassous unicinctus | reverse complement strand
TCAAGACCTCAGGGGAGAAAGGCAGACAGACCAGAGTCATAAAGGCCTTAATCTGTCATTTGCTTGTTCCACTCCAAATTTCCCAGCCCTCCCCATCCCAAGGGAAAACTTTTCCCCCCTCCCTCTTCCATTACCTCCAGCCCTATTGTACCAATCAGGCTAGTTCTCACTTATCTTTTCACCTCATGAAACTCATGTCAAAGATAAAAAGGTGTAACTTTATAAAAAGAAAATGCTTTATAATTTGCATGCTTACTTGTAACCTCTACCAACAGATTTTAGGCAATCCAAAAACTGTGGTACTTCATAGTTAACCAACGTTTTAAGCTGGCCATCTCCAACACCATCCCGATATACAATAATTCGACTAGGCATGTATTCGTTGCAGCTATTCCAAGCCCTCAGAGCAGCTGAAAGAAAGTCAGAAAAGTTGTAAATGAATTAACGCTTAGAAAGGGTCGGTTTCTCCTAAACTCTAGGCACATTTTCCAATAACGTAACTATTAGGATAACTTCTTGAAGAGACCAGAATAAAAACACTACAGAAAACTCACCCTGCAAGCAGACCTTCAGGCCATCTACTAGCTCTTGTCCTCTGTCTTGAAATACACAGCGAGAGAACCAGCTATTCAGAGAAAAACATGACTGAGGTGAGAATCAACTGTCTAGGTTTTTTCCTTTCTGAATTATCCTATGATAGTTATTTTGCTCTTGTCCTTTTATGGTCTTCTGTAACTTCCTTACAGATATCTGCTAACATCTCCAAATACTTTATGAAACCTTCAACAGAAGCAGCAAGATACAGTAAATCCCTTATAGGCATCACAAACTACATTTTCTTTTTATTATAAAGCTATACTATAGTCCACCTGCTAGGGAAAAAATAAAATGTATACCATTATACCCACAGAGGCTTCCTAGGTTGACACCCAAACACACACGGAAGCACACACTTACTGCCATGCTCTTGAGAAAGCATCACAGATCTCACTTTTTTAAGAGGTAAAAGGTTCTCAACCATATCCACCGTTCACATAAACAGATCTGCCCTCCATCTTCATTTTCGCCTAGTCTTGATCATTTCCTTAGTTTCTAGAAAAGCACTGAAGATACATTTTTACTATGTTGAAATACAAATGTGTGGATAAACTCAAGAGGTTTTCAAACTGAAGTCAAAGTGAAAATCTGAGATTACATTTCAGTGGCCCGTAACAATACCAAACACAGAACGCTTTAGGGATGGTCACCTTTAATGAGATGCGCCCTCCAATACAAATAATTTTAAAAAGTGAGCTAATGTGCTATTTAAAGACTGCAGAATGAGGACCCCTGGAGAAACTCTAAAAAGGCAGGGTAGTTATGATTTATTTTTCTTTCCTAACTCTTTGCTAGGTTTCTAATAGAGAAAGGAAGAATCAAAACAACTCCTGTATTTACAGACCACCCCCTGGATACCAGTTTCTGGATTCATGTCTTTTGTTTAACAGTTTGAATTCTCTTAACCTGACAAAAAATCCTAGTACCTTAAGTGCTCACTCCCCATGTGTATCATTGATTGAGGAGTCAGTGAGAGGATGACCAAACACTGCTGCCCACTGAAGATGCACAGGCATGTGCTAGCCAGTGGGTTCCAGGAGCCACACATGGCTACTGGGCATTCGTAACAGGGCTGGCTTCAACTGAGAAAAATATCTAAGTTTAAACTTTTTGATGGTATGTTGGCAAGATAATATTTTGGATATACTGGGTTAAAAGATTTAATTTCAACTCTCTAATTTTTAGTGTGGCTATCAGAACATTTAAAATTACCTATGTGGCTCCATGTTTCTATTCCACAGCAGTGATGCAGGCAGAAAACTACATTTGAAGATAAAAGCAACAAAATACAAAGCTATTCTAGGCTCCACTGCCTGATCTTTTCACGACTGTTCTAGAACCCCCTTCCTTTGTCTCCTCTCCTATTTAGCCCAAGTGTCAAGCCCAGCTTAAGAGCTTTGACCAGTTCATCTACCAAATCTCACTCACCGGGTCATCCCTTCGTTGATGCTGGCAACAAATCCTGCAATTGACCTCCGTCCAGCTGTGGTATCGTGGTAACAATCGATGCCAACTATCATCGCCAGCTTTAGCTTAAATAAAAAATAGCATAATTTTAGATAAACAGAATACTAGCAACATTTAAAAAGCAAATCTATTTTTCCTTCCAGTTAAATCAAACTTACAGGCATATCGACCCTCCACAGCTCTCCCCCCATCTTGCAGTTCATCTGCAAGGCGATCTTGGTTGCGATGGCCATGACAGTCTGCTGTTTCCCTAAGGTCCGGGCTACCACACACTGGCTTGGAGTAGGGCAGTCTGTGCATAAGTATTTTTTTATAGCATCGTATTTATCCTTCCGATTACTGGACAACAAACAGACAACCTAAAAACAAAGTGTCCCCATTATCAAGAATAAAAGTCGATGACTAAGTTCAAGGGAGAGGTCTGGAAACCAAACACACCTTCAGGTATAAATATCAAACACAATCTACTTTACTATTAACTTCTGCCTTCAAGCTCATCAGTGATATCAATTTTTAGATACTGCTTATTATATTCAACTGTCAGTGCTAACCAAAGAAAATCATGTTAAGCAAACACTTATTTCCAAATTGAATTTAATCTTGAGAACTTAGTTAAATATGTTTTAATACCTGCTTGAAATAATTTAGAGATACAAAGTAGGGAAACATATGTTAGTGATAATTTTTAAGTCAACAAAAGAAAGCCAAGCATAGGGATTATCTCGGATTTTCTAAAATGCTCATGTTTCAATGTACTCACAATCCACATGGGATCATTGCTTTTAAACTTGTAACATCCGGATTCAGAATCAAATCAAACTGTGAATTTTCCTAGGAAGTCCATGGACAATCTGGGGGACAAAATAGATGGCCTGATCTAAATGTACTCCCTGCCCAAATCCTGAGGATCCAGGTTTAAATTTCCTGAGCTGACTCCAGCTCCTTAACACATGACTGTACTATTTTATATTCCCAGGTTATATTTTTCTATAGTATCCAACAAAATCGGTTTCCCACCTTGGGTGTCTCTCCATTATTCAAGACAGCAAGGTAATAGCATTTAGGGATGGGATGAAGGGTTTACAAATGGAACAGATTAGAGGAAGTCAATTCCTTTATTAGATTTAAAGCAATGTAAATATGTTACTTATGAACTTTTATCTTTGTCATGTTATCATGTGGCCTCTCAGAACCTAAAGGGGGCAGGGGAAATTCTTTAAAGCACTTAATTTCTCTCAACTCGTTACTGTCTTCAGAATATATTTGTGTGAATTTCATTATATATAAATGCAGCACCAAGAAATACATTTTTTGTTTATTTATTTTTGTTTTTTTTTTCTCTCTCTCTTACATTTTCAGTTTTTAAAGCAGCCAAAGACACAGGCTCCTAATAGCCATAGTTAAATATCTTAATTACTTACATGTGAATCAAGTCATTTTTCCTATCCCACTTTAATTTCTCTTCCATCATAATCACAGGTAATTTTCACCTTACTTACTTTTAATCTCATTCTATTGTCTTACAATTTATATGTTCTCCTAGCAGATCTGTGTCAATATTATGCTACAGGTATAAACAGAAACAGGGATTCACTGGACTACTCTGTGTTAGCCATTACAGTTTCAGGTTACAAAAATGATAGCTAAAAACAGGGATAAAGATAACTGACCAGTTAGGCCTCTTTTGGAAGCTCAATTCAGCTAAGAATAAGAACATCTAAATATCTGTCTTGGAGATTTTATCCAGTCAGGGTCCCAACAAAAAAAAAAAAGGAATATTTAACCTGGAAAACTTGAGAATTTAATAAAGGGACTATTTGCAAAGCAGAAACAATACAGGACCCCTCCTCCTCCCCCAGAGCTGGAAACCACAAGGAGTGTGAAGGGGTACTGGTAGGGGGTACTGGTATGGAACAGCTAGGCAGGCCTGGGAAGGGAAGCTGTGGAAACAGAAGTTCTGCAGGAGCTATGGCTTTTGAGGCTGCCAACCAGCAGCTGTGGACCCACCGTATGAAAGTAAATTTCCCTAACCTCACTCACCTCTCATTTTCTTCCAGTATAGAATAGGAAGTCTTGAGGTCCTAATTCAAAGAACTTGGGCAGAGACTGAATGCAAAAGAGATTCTGTGCTGAATGTGGTACGATTTGACCACCTAAGTGGACTCCCAAGAGCCCATGACTCCATTTTGCTATATTACGGAAGGCATGTGGACTTAACGAAAACCAAGGCACTGTTTCTCATGTGTATGAAGGGTATGTTCTCGATGCAAATTTAAGAACACTGAGAAAACACCTTATCACTCTTGATAGAGTCTTGGGGTGGAAGGTGTTAGAGAAATTTCTAACAAGTTATATCTCTTAAGTCAAAACCTTTTGTCAGACAAAAACATTGGTAAGATTTAGAAAAGCAGGGGAGGAGGGAGATAACAGGGTGGGTAGAAATAAAAAAGTGACGGACCTCTAAAGCATTTCAGCTGTGAAGAAGCCCAGGCTACATTCACATAAACATTTCATGTACGCATTGTCATACAGAAATGATGATATCAGGAAGTATCTGACAGCCTAAAAAGTCTCTCATTTGAGTAGATGGTTTTCCTTTAAATAATCATTCAAAAGATTTAGTGGGATTAGGAGACATGTAGAGTTAAGCTGCAGATGGCCTGAATCTGAGAAGCTGGTTGCCATCATCAGTTAGCAGCAGTTAATGTTGATGAACTCTTAGGAAGTGTGCCAGGCTTTACAAGCTCATTGAAATTTCAGAAGAGCAGTATGGCTAGAAACTATTATTGCTATCATGACCACCCAGTTTCATCAAATAAGGAGATAAAACCAGAAACACTTGCCCAAGATCACACAAGTGGCCAAGTCAGGACATGAACCTAGAGACTTAACTTTACAGCTTCAGCTTATATTTTACAGATTAAACAAGACAAATTGACAAATAATTTGGCTCCAAATACCTAAAATTCAGATTACAGATAGAAATCATCCACCATTCCTGGTTGTCCCCATCTACTCTCCCCTTCTCCAATCCCTAAGCCTCTACCCCCATCACAAGCATTCCATGAGGCAGTGCGACTCCACAGATGTGAGCTGATGGGCAGGTAGCACCCACACACACCCCAACCCAGCACGTTCAAAAACAGAAGGGAGAAAGAGCCCAAGAGAGTGGGTCCACGGCCAGGGGATCTGAATGCACGCTGACGCCGGCAAGCTTCTAGGTTCTGAGCAGGCCTGGTCTGCACGGAGACTTCTGCTTTTCCCCAATCTTATGCCGCACTGCCTAGGAAGTTTCTACTTACACTCTTTAACAGATGGTTCTATGTGCACGGAATATCTAAATGCCAATTTTTACTTTTGTGTCTTTCTACTTTTTCCAAATTTTCTATAATAAACCTTGGTATTTTTTATTTAAAAAGCGATTTGATTAACTTTGAATAATTAAAGCCTTTGAGCCAGAATAAATGTGTCAAGAAAGTTTTGTTTGTCTCTACCCTTCACCATTTGCCCAGCAAAAAGCTTCTAGGCATGCAACTACAGCTAACGTTTGTTTAGCTATCTTATGGAAACAAAATATTTATATTTTGTGGTTAGTATGGGAACCTAATTAGAACATTTGGAAAATGAACTCAAAATTCTAAGATTTACAAATGCCCCCTTTAAAACAGCTCATTCACTGAAAATTGCCCGTGCATCATTAGCTACTTACTATCTGGGTATCAGATGTAACCTTCTGCTGTAAGACTCTTAAGTATGCTTCAGTTCTATCATCCACTTCAATCCTAAAATGGAAGTAAGTAACACAACTTTCAGAAAAAATAATGAAAACCAGAACATGCATAAAAAAGTTTCTGAGAGCTTATAGCACATGCAACATTTCGGTATAAAGCACACAATAAGGCACTAAGAATAGCCATTAAAGAAAAAGGCTGCCTTACACATTTATAACTACAACTGTTTAAAGCACAGGATTGAGCAAATGGCCCTACTTTATCTTTTCTACCACCCTCTTTGAGTTACTAAAATATGTTTATGTTTGGCTGCATTATGGGAAGCCATACCAAATCGTTAAAACTAAGATTATGTAGTTACTGATTCTTTTTTTTTTTTTGCATCCCCCCAACCCTCCACATGACTCAACTTTCAGAGTAGAAATGGCTTGATAAACTTACATTATTGCTTTTTTCATTTGTATGCCCATGGCTGGTGTAACTTTAAATAGATTTTGTATCAATGAATTGGCTGCTTCATAATTTCTTCGAGTATAGATCAACAGCCAGTTATCTAGTGGCTTAACACTAATTAATGGTGCACCTCTTGTTTCTTTTGACCAATCTGCAAATTGTGGATTGTAATCAAACTAGAAGAAAGTTCAGAGACACTGTAAATTCCATGTAAGTTCTCAGTGATAGAGCCAAAAGGCCTTCAATAATTCTACCGCGGCACATTTTGAACCGTAAGAGCACTACACTTAAATCAGAATTACAGTGACAAACAAAATGCCCTCAGTGGAGAAAAACACACAAATCCAAAATTGGATGTATCCACGGGATGATGCCAACTGATTTTCAAATATATTCTTATTAACAGCTACTACTTCAGTGCTTACTTGTGCCAGATATTCTCCTAAGTGCTTTAGCTGCATTCTCCCGAATCTTCTCTAGAATCTTACAAGGTTAGGCTTTATTTTCCTCATGATAAAGATAGAAAAGATAAGGCTTTGAAAGTTAAACAACTTGACTGAGGTGTTAGATACTGAAAGCAAGCTGCAAAAACATTTGGACAGCAAGGCAGAAAACAAACAAACTCAAAGCACAGCAACCTGGTGATATTTAACAGAGGAAAAAACTCAGGGGATTTTTACACATCCTACTCATCCACATCCCCAACAACACTGATAGAATGATATACAGGTCTCTACAAGGTATAATAAAAACAACTGGAATTAAGATATTAAGTTACATGACCAGAATGATATTCATAGAATGTTTAGAAGGCAGGAAAGACAAGCGTTTTCTATAAAGATGTTTAAAGCTTTGGGCACGTGCAGTTAGCTTTATTAGCATATTTGCTCTCCCCTTTTCTGAAGATAAAATATAAAAGGCAAGACTATATAACATGTATCCCACAGATAAATGGTTTAGGCCAAACGAAGCCAAATAACGGGAGTTTTCCATAAGAGATCACCTTAGTGCTGCAAGGATGCCCCCCAGGATGACAGTCAGGGCAGTAACCCGGGTTATGAAAGAGCATGGAGCCTCCATTTAGCCAAGATGGCCAGGATGCAGGCTACGCCTTCTCCTGTGCGTCCACCTATCTCTTCCTGGAGTTTACCCGTTTCAGAAATCCCGGAGTGGGGGCTCCCATTTGCTGAGGGTGGAGGAGGTAGGGGAGAAGAGAAAGGTGAGAAAAGACCTATACTGGCAGGTAACTAGGTTCTTTCAACTCGCTTTGTTGTAAATCTGACCCAAATCTTACTTAACAACTTTAGAAACTCCCTTACTGTTTTTCCACCTTGGTGAATCTTTTCTGCTTGCAAAATTCTTCCTGAGAAGGACAGTAAGTTGGAGTCGAAGCTCAAACCCCAGTCTCGGAGCTCCCTCTGAACATTGTCATCTCTGTGAATTTAACACATTTACACACCACTCAGCAAAGACTAACAGGCGTAGGCAGAGAGAGACCCACTCCACCCTATAATAAATTTCAATGTTTCAGGATCGAGAGCCTAGTGGAAACCCTAGGAAACACATACAAGTACAATCTACTTTTCTTTTTATCACATCTAAACTTCCCTTTATGACATCCTGTAATTTATAGTTCTGATAAACTGCCTTCCCTTTAAAATAAAACTCTTTGATATAACAAAGAGAAAACAGATTTTTCCAAAAACACTTCTGTTCCATCCATTTTCTTCTAGTAGAATAAGAAAGGCCAGGGCTATAAAGTTCAACCATTATTCCCTGACAAATAGTAGCCTCATTTAGAAACCTGAACAACAAACCCACCCATATACTGCTAGTATAAAAGGACCCAAAACCCCCATAAAATACCAAGTACAACCCTAAAACCCTACCTGAGTGCAACACCAATGACTTACTTATGAATATAATCGATGAGTCTCCCTACTTCCCGCTGCCTTTGTTCTGGAGTTAATCTTGTGTGAACGGCTAAGTCTTTCATCACATTAAAATCATTACGCATTTTATCAGTTAGACCTTGAAATAAAACGTTTAAAGGTGTATGGTTAGAGAAACAAGAATTAAGTTTAAATAACATTTGGAGTGCAGTGTGGTGGTGAGTGAACAAAGACCACTGCAAGTAGATGAAGCAGTCTTAAGGCTTGCTCTTCTTGAGGAGTGGGGATGGGGAGTAAAGGAGTGTTGAGGCTGCTGACAGAACAGGAAACTAGTTCAGTGGTTTTGTCCCAAGCAAACAAACCTCAAGGGTACCTGTCAGGTAGCAGAGCTCCGGGATGAGCATGGCCGGCCCCGGCAGGGTGCCACCGGGGCCCCGCCTCCTCTTAGGCTGACTGACCAGAACAGGTTGCTTCAAGTCGGTGATTTCTTGGTTATATTGCTATTCAAGAGAAAGAAGGATCATTGTTCACAGCAAATGTCTTTAGTAAGATCAACTGGCCAAAAAAACGAGTTGCTTTTGTTTAGGTGTTTTTGTTTTGTTTTGTTTTAAATAAGAATGGATGTCAATATGAAGGCTGGTATCAGCTTCCAAGCAAAGTTTTTAAAATGCATTTCCATCCCCCAAATAACTTGTGATTTATATGCTCTACTGAACACCGGATCTTTTTCCCGTAAAAATCTGAGCCTGTCAAGGGCAGGAGGCTCTCGCTGAGTCGTGGAGTTTAGTCAATGTCCTATTGCTTCACTTTCTGATTTCCTGATTTAGAAACAGGAGTCCATGTGACTCCAAGGTCTGCACCACAGCTTCATCCCTTCAAACTGCTCATCTTCGAGTAGAACTTATTCCATAGAGGAGCCTCACAACAAGGATGAACAGAGGAGAGGAGAGGAGAGGTTTCCATGATGTACCACGTTTTTAATTAGGATATGTATTACAAAATCCTGACACAAGAAGCCAGATTTAAATATTAAGATCACCCCTTAAGACTTTCCGAATTCAATTACTGCCTAACATAACTTTTAGAACTTGTAAATATGAGACAAAAAGCACTGACATTCACAATTTAATTCAAGTACAGGGTAAGCCCTCTGGCCTCCAGCTCAGCTACGCCATTCTAGACCCGTGACAGATCTCTTGTGAACCACTTTACTCCAGCTTCTGGCCTGGGTTTTCTCCCCTATCACCTCCTGTATCCACCTAACCTTTTTAGCTTCTGCTTAATTCAGCTACAGCTTTTTATTAAAAAACGAGGGACCGTTGATAGCCTGGGAAGAGCCCCCTCTCTCCCCAGGGTGCACACTGCCTCTGCGGGGTTTTGGATCCACCCACAAGTGGCATTCTTACTAGAGGACGCCTGGAGAAGAAGGGGGAAGGCAGAGGGACATGAGCATGGTGGCGCCTCGGAAGGAGGCCCCGGCTCAGTTTCCACCAGAGGGTGGCGGCCCACAAGAATGTTATTCTCCAAAGCCACTGGGACACTTCCTGTCAGTTCACATAATTGAGTATTACAGTATTTAAATTACAAATTGAAGATTATTTTTACAGGTGTCATTTTAAATATAACACGAAATTTCTTGACATTACCTCAGCACTGCCACACAAACAGCTGCCCGGGGCAACCTGCATGTGTGAGGCACATGGGCCGAAACTTGTAATGTCGCAGCGTGTGCTACACAAATGCAGGGGAAAGTGTGTGTGTGTGTGTGATTGAGTGAAGGAGCCTAGGAAGTGTATGTGATTAAAGCTGCATGGGTGTGTGACTCTGGGCGTGTGTACGTGGCTATGAATGTGTACATATATATGAATGCGTGGTTTGTGCGTTAGGAATGTGTGTGTGATGGTGAGCATGTGAGTCTGTGTGTATCCGTGTGAGCTATGGGGTGTGTGAGAGGGAGAGTCGGAGCACACTGTTGGACGCTCCGGCTCCACAGGCGGGAAGCTCCCTGGCAGGCAGAAGCTGGCTGATCTCTGTCTCCCTCTAGAGCTAACCAGGAGGTTGCGGGAAGTGGACAAGCTCAATTCCTCAGGTAGAGGGGCTGCCGGCGGCCCAGGGTGGTGCGGCAGTGCCCCCCAGTGGACACTGCTCGCACCCCAGGCCCAGGCGGACCACAGGCCCGTTGAAAAGATGCTGCTGGGCCCTTGTGGCCGGCGGGCCCCGAGCCCCAAGTGGGGCAGCAGGAATCTCCTCTGAGGCTCCCTTAGCCTCCAAAGGCAAAGACTGGTACAAGGCGCAGCCTGAACACACCCCAGTCCTTCCAACGGCCCCACCTTTGAGGATGGTCACCAGGTCTGCCCCTTCCAGAAGGTTTCCCCTCAGCCCCCAGGCAAGCCCAGCTCTCAGAGGCGCTCGTGTCCCTTGAGTCTCTTTAAGCAGAGCGCCCCGGAGGACACGACCTGGGTCTGGCTCTTCTCCCACACACCCCACTGGGCAGAGCAGAAGGCAGGACAAAGAGAAGATGCTCTAAAAGAGCAAACTGTTGATTTGCTCTCTCACCTAAGAACTTTCAAGGGTCTTTGGAGGGAAGAGGGGGGTGAGAAACCCCGCCCCCAATTTTCACATAGGAAAATCCTGCTCTGGATGCTTTCCGCAGAGGCAGGCCACTGGGCTTGAGCAGTAAGGGTGTGACCCAAATATAGCAACTGGTTCTAAGTGGCTATTTTTAGAGTGAAAAAGAGGGATATCTCAGGGAGAGACTTAAACCTAACGAAAGAAGAATTCTCTGGGCTTTCACGTTAGCAAAATGTTATTCATGGCAACATCAAGCCCCCACCAGGCAGTCTGGCCGATGGTGAGGGACTAGCATGGAGCATTGCCCAGCCAGCTGCACGGGCACCAGCCTGGCCTCAGCCAGGTTTCCCAGGCCCAGAGGGAGCCGTCACCAGGCAATGCAGGAACATCTAGCCAGAGGGACCAGGAGAACCGTAAGAGGGGGCAGCCGAGCTTAGGCTTCCGTCTCAGAATCACCGGCAGCCTTTGGTACCAGCAACTAGCTCAGTGTCCTCTAGCTCACCCCACCAGCTCAATCTGCCATGCTGGACCTGAGAGGATCTGTGACAGCCCGGAACAGGCCTCCTGGACACCCTGCCCGACAAAGGCCCAGCTCCACCCCAGTCCAGACTTCCCGCTGCCCTGCCCCCTGCTCCCAGGCCTCAGCTAGCATTGCCCCACTCTGACACCAACATCCCAGGCTCAGTGTAGGGAAAAGAGGGAAGCCGGAAAAAGCTGAGCAATGTGAAAGAGAAAGAAGGAAAGGGGAAAGGAGCCAGTGGTTTTTACAACGCTCCAAACCCACAACCCAGGGCTGAGTGTTCAGGTCAAAAGGCTCCAGTGTGCAAGTCAAAAGGCTTTCGGTGGCCGTGTCCAAAATGAACATGGACACTCAGCGCCAAGCCAGGTGACCATCCATGCCCCACAGGCCTGACAAGTCCCTCTCCAGGTGTCGGGCAGCTCAGGGTCAGGCTCTCCCACAGCCTGCCACTCCCTCCTGCCTTCTCATCCCCTTTCATGGGAACCACGGAATGCCAGGAGGGAGCTGACGGGAGAAGGGCAGGGGAGGGACACCTGGAGCTCCAGCTCCTTGCTGCGCTAAAGAGCTGAGAAGGAGCACATGGTGGCTACCACCTGCTCTGCCTCCTGGTCCACCATTACTTTCCACGTGGCCTCTTCCCAGCCTGTGACCTTTGCTCTGCCATTTTTTACTATTTCCAGCCCATTTATCCATCACGGGAAGCGTGAGAGAATCTTTCCATGCCGCAAACACATCACACCTGTTGCTAATCCAGGTCCCAAACCAGGCTGCAGCCTCCTTGCAAAACTCTGATACCTCACATTCCCCTTCTCAACGTGCCTCTCACTTCTTTGAGGTGCTAGAGTCACAGAAGATGGCAGGGCAGGTCACAATCCAAGAAGACAGAAATTATCATCGTTGTCGTCGTCATATTGAATGGTTATTAAATGCTCACTTGTGTCAAGCCCTGTGTTAAGCACTTTACACAGATTATCTCATTTAACTTGTACCATAAACCTGCGAGGAGGGTGGTGTTGCTGTTCCATTTAAGAGATACGGAGAACAGGGCTGGGCCGGGACTCCAGGCCTCGCAGCCTCGCTTGCCCTCCACTCCAACACCCCATATGTTCCACCAGCATTTTCCAAACTACAAGTTGCAACTCATTAGTGGGTCAGAACAAGGAGTGTTGCATGAAAGATTAGAATAGAGTGTGCAGAGTGCCTACATGGTAGAGATGAGCATTGCTTCACGGCGTTTAGGCCGTTCTACATAAACATAAGGTGCAACGGACGGTGCTTCGGAGATTCCCATCCCGTTCTCCCTTTCCATGCCATGGGTGTATCCTCACTGCCCCTCCCCGTTCCCTCCTGCCCAGGGGTGCTGAGAAGCTGCCCTTGGGCCCCGTGGATGCTGGCAGGCCTGTCGTGGGGCACCAGGCTGACGGGCAGAGTCCTGAGGGTGCCTGTGCCATCTGCCTCCTGCCTGCGCCAGGGGCTCTGCCTGCCCTGCAGGACTGATGTTTCCCAAAAGAGCCTTCATGGCGCCTTCCTCTCCGAGCTGCCAGGTTAGTGTCTTTGGCTGCAGAATTAGCACAGGTGCACCTGCAGGCTGGTGTCCTCGTTAAGCTATTTTCTGCATCCTGATCCCATAAGGATGGCTCCAGGGGCCCTTTCAAATAAGAACTTCATTTGCCGCAGCCTCTCCCGGTTGGAAGGGGTGGTTCCAGTTTCACCAGCAGAGGCGAAGGGAGGCCCAGGCCTCTGAGATTTTTGTGCCAGGCTGCTACAGCTGGGCCCAGCTCACACAGACATAGAGAGGTCAGGGAGAGAGCCTTTCCATGCCTTCTCACCCAGCAGTGCCTGTCCTGCCCCTCCTCTCTGGCAGGCCAGTTTCTCCTCGCCGTTGACAAGCTCCAAAGCACGAGTAGGAACTTCTCTTCTCAGCTAATCCTCCTGGTCTGAAAGGCTCTCCGTGAGGAATGTGTTCACTACTAGTGGAATTCCAGGGGGAGGAGATGGTATGAACAGAAGCCCCCTGAAATCACCCCATCTAGCCCCCACCTGCTCTGCTTCCGGGAACACCCACCCAACCGTGTCCTCTATGCAGTGCAGGCCCCACTTTCCCAGAGCAGTCTCCCTTGGCTGCCAGTTCAAGGCAGGAAAGATTCCAAACTTCCCCTAAGTACTTCCCCCGACCAAACTGAGGAGTCGGGGAGACACTAAAGAGTCAGCACCTCGCTAGCCGTTGTTCCATGGAGACAGGACTGCAAATAGGGCGTTTGTCAATGACAAATTCTTGAAATGTTAAGGGACAACCTGGGGGCCAGAGTCAGAACCACCAGGATCCATGGGATGTGGAGACCTGAGGGCAGGCAGCTAGGAAAAGGGGCTGGAACAAGACTTTAGAAAATGGTCGATGAAGAGACCGCTTAGAAGACAAGGACAGAAAAGGATATTTCAGCCGGGAAGGACGGCATGAGCTGAGAGGTGGGAGATGAAAAAGATGTGTTTGGGGGAGAGTGAGTAGACTAGCCAGGCTAGAGCAGAGTCCATTTGTCCAGGAGCAGTAGGACATTTAGAGCCGGGCCTCCCAACCAGTTGCCAATGGGTACAGGCACTCCGAGATCTGGGTACCCCAAGCCTGGGGTTGGCCTGAGGGCCTGGGGCTGCTGAGGCCTGAGTCAGTACCTCCAATCATGAACAGCCTCATCCCTTTTCCTGGTGGCAGATACAAGTATTAGCATTTTTTTTTTGTATGTGGCATGACATGAAGATGGTTGGCAAGCAGGGAATTAGAGCCTAACATTGAGCTCATGCCCCATTCCCTGCAACTGTCTCCAAATCAATCAATCATCAATCTCTCTCTCCCTCTCTCTCTCTCTCTCTCTCTCTCTCTCTCTCTCTTTCCCTCTCCCTCTCCCCTCTCATATACAACAAATATTTACTGAGAACCCACTCTTGTGGGCATTGTGCAGGGTGCTGGGAAGTCAGATGAGTCAGACCCCACCCATGCACTCAAGGGTCACATGATCTGGTAAAGCAGAAAAGCAAGTAAAACCTTCATTTCGATGGAATGCAATCAGGTACGTATAGGGAATGGTGGGGGCTCGGAGGAGGCATCTATCCCAGCCTGGGAGTCCACGAAGAGTTCCAAGTAAAGCTGAGAGCTGAGATGAGTCTGAAAGGGAAAGTGGGAGTCCAGCGGGGGAAGGAGGGGGAAGGGGAGTCCCTGCAGAGGGAACTGCATGCGTGAAGGTGGCTAGAGGCCACCCGTGTGGAAGGATCTGGAGCTCAGCATTGCAGGAGTTGTGCTCACCGTGATGACCAGCAGAGATGCAGTGCAGGAAGGAGGCGGCTTGGGGTGGTCAAGGGAGATGCAGGAGCTTCCCAGGCCCAGGTCTATTCCTAAGGAAGAGGAATCAACACGTGGGCCCAAGGGAAGATGGGAGCCCTCGTGGTGGGGACAGGGGAGGCAATAGGTAGCTGCTCCCCCTGCTGAGCCCACCTCGAGCTTCCCCAGTGGGTGCAGCCCTCACTGAAGGGCCTGGTCCAAAGCGTGCCATCTCCTTCCAAAGAGCTGATTCAGAGCTAAGGTTCTCCTGTGACCTTTCCTGGAGAGAAAAAGACAAACACTCTTCACTATAGCTGTTCCCAGGCCAGCTTTCCAAAGAACTACTCCCACACTGGCCTTATGAGGGGGTGAAGCCCCTAGGGATCAGGGATAGGAGAAGTACTGAAGGAAGCTTTCCAGGGAACAGAGAAGACGGATCTGATTAAAGCCTATCAACTACGAGGTTGTCTTCAGGGCAATTAGACTTGGCAGGAACATTCCAGCATATTCAGGTTGTTCCACTGGCAGACCCTTTTGAAAAACTCAGAGAAAAATCAGCTCAATAGTATAGGAAATGGTGATGTCTTAAGACTATCACACAGCATTGATTGTTTGGGGGGGAGAAGGTGAAGAAAAATGCTTGAATTTCACACTCGGAAAAGCAAAAAAGCAAATATCAAGATATTTTCCTAATCGAATCCAATTCCTTCCCTAAGACACATTTGGTATCATCTGTGAATATGTATAAACCGGCACTTACCATGTGCTGCAGACAGGACTGCAGAAGCATGAGAGTTTGGCATGTCTGGGGCATTGCAAGAGCTTCAAAGTGGCTGGAAGGGACATCACAAGCCAGGTGGTGGCAAGATGAGAGAAGCTGGAGTAGAGGCTGGGCCAAGTCATGGACACCCCATAGGTCAGGCAGAGCAGCAAGGACTTGATCCAGAAGGCAATGGGGAGCCATGGAAGGGTTCAAGCAGGGGGCAGCATGATCAGATTTGTACTTTAGAATGATGGCTCTGGCTGGAGGCTGAAAAGGAGAGAATTTGGAGGCCAGACCAGAAGTAGGGCTACCACTGTGGCCCAGCATGTGAAAGATGATGGAGGCTGGGTGAGGACAGAGCCAATGCAAAAGGAGAGATGGGCACGACTCCAAGAGACGGTAAAGAGAAAGAGAACTATTTCACAATATACAAGCGAAAAGAGAGAGTCTTGCACAACTCCAAGATCACTGAATTGGGCAACTAGGTGGAAGTGGAGCTGTTTCCTGAGATGGAGAATGCAAGAAGAGAAGCAAACGAGTTTGGGAAAGATGCAACCAGTTCTCCCCCTAGCCCAGGGACAGAGGCAGATGCAATCCCCTCCTGGAACATGCTGCCTCTGGTGGGTCCTTCTCACTGCATCCACCCCCTCAGAAATCACCCTGACAGAAGGGGGCCCAGAAAGGCCTAAACATGAAAATATGTATATTTTTCCCTAACATTGTGGGAAACCAGTAGAGGTCTCTGACAGCCATCAGTTAGGCCAAGCCAGTTCCAACACTGCCCAGGCTGCCCTCTCCTGCCCTCTCCCGGACGGGAGTTCCCAGGTCAGATCACGGCTGCCCAGCCTGGCCTCCATCTGGGTTTTCTGAGTTCTAAATCAAACACCCCAGCTTTCTCCCAGCCTGAGAGAAGACGCCCTGGTTTTGTTCTCTTTCACATACATAGCCATTCATCAAGGCCAAGAAAGCCGAACACAAAGGTACTATCACTTAGCCAGGCTGCAATTAGCAGATTAGCGGCTTGTTGCTCTTGTCTTGTATCCCATTCTATGACCTCACAAAAGCCCTGAGAGCCTCAACACTGGACTGCTCCAGGAAAGGGCCCGTCGACTGCCCTGACAAAAAAAACAAAAAACCCAGCCTGTCACCGTGAGTTTCCCCGTTGTAGAGCTAAACTGCAATTGATGTTCTGTCTCTATCAATTTCTCAGGAATGCCGGGACACAAGCCCAGTATTAATGAAGACAGCAGAAAGAAGGCATAGGCTTGGCCCTGCTCCAGGGCTGATGGAGAGCGTGGATCCTGAGTAATTCCCAGAAACCTGGAGAGGCCCGAACAAGGCAAAACAACCAGGCCCCAGGGTCACACCCAGGACTCGGTGGGGCAGACAGAGACCTACAAGGCTTGGGAGAGAATTTCTGCTGGGAAAAAGCGCCTCAGGAGCTTCTCTTTTATGCTCAGCTCTCATTTTCACCATCGGAGAAAGGCAGCTTTACTACAGACTAAAAGAACTTACCCTTAGGTAGTTCTCTCTCCCTTTCTCTGCCCGCCACCCACACACACACCCATGCTCACTCGCTCACACAAGAGTTCACAGGTCAGATTGGGGACCATGGCAAAGCCAAAGTGCCTGTCAACCAAGGAGCTGAAGCTGCGGCCCCGGGTGCTTCCCCAACTCCCTCGGCACCTTTTCAGAAGTGCCTCTCAAGTCAGAAGCCCTCCCAGGTCACGAGCAGGGCAAGCCTTGATTGGTGAGGGAGGCCACACTGGTATCAAATTAAAAGTCAATAAAATGCCTGTCTTCATCTCAGTTTGAAAAATGAGTAGAAACTGGTCACTGGCTTCTGTTTCTCATGCAGTGTCATTTGGGGCTTCTGGTTTGGGAACCTCTTCTTAATCACATATAATTCCTTAATCTTTCCAAACTGACCTGCCCCTTAAAATCGGCTCCAGTTAAGCTGGAATAATTCAGCAAAGTCATCAATCCCATGCAGCCTACTTACTGTCCCCAAGGGTGCAGGTCAGTGCAGGATTGAGAAACAGGTGCACAAAGTCACCCCAGGGCGAGGGCGGGACATCATGGCGACCTCGGGAAGTTTTCACGAGCCTTAAGGTAGACTGTAAGTGGAAGGTGCCACTCAGGAAAGGAGAGCTGATACGATTAGCACGTGGTCATTTGAACACTGTCCTGGGGTGGCTGGGGATAGGGATCTCCACGGACCAGCAGGAAAGCATAATTTCCATCAGGAGAAAGCGCGCTTTAGTCCTTCTGAAGCACCTCCTTGGAAACTGCGCCAAGCACTAGATGGTCCTCGTGACGCAAGGCCCCTTCTAC
>JAQZBX010058912.1:7012-17739 GCA_029593785.1 Cabassous unicinctus | reverse complement strand
TGAATGGATACAAAAACAGCAAAAATGGGGGGGGGGCAGTTAAAATGGATAAAAAGTAAATAAATAAATAAATAAATCTTAAAAAAAAAATGGTGCTGGAACAATTGGACCACCATATGCCAAAAAAGATGAACTTTGACTCTTACCTCACACCATATACAGAAATTAACTTAAAATGTATCATAGACTTGGGGAGCGGATGTGGCTCAGTGGTTAAGCACCTGCTTACCAAATGCAAGGTCCTGGGTTCAATGCCCAGTACCTCCTAAAAAAAAAAAAAAAAATCTATCTATCTATATATATATATACACACACACACACACACACACATATATATACATACACACATATATATATACACACATATATGTATGTATAAAAACTTCTTAACTGTAGAAAGTAAAATTATAAAACTAGAAAAAACCAGGTGAAAATCTTAGTGAACTTGTGTCACTGAGGGCACAAAAAATATAAACAATAAAAAATTAATTTGACTAATCAAAATTAAAATCATTTGTCCTTCAAAAGATACCATTAAGAAAATTAAAAGGAAAACCACAGAGTGTGATAAAAGTTTTGCAAAAATATATCTAACATCCCTATCAAAATTCCAGCATCCATTTTTGCAGAAATGGAAAAGCTGGTCCTCAAATTCATATGGAACTGTGAGGGGACCTGAATAGTCAAAACAATCTTGAAAAAGAAGAACAAAGTTGGAGGACTCACATGTCCTGATATTAAAACTTACTACAAAGCTACAGTAATCAAAACAGTGTGGTACTAGCACAAGGATAGATATATAGGCCAAGGGAATAGAATTAAGAGTCCAGAGTTAAATTCACACATCTATGACCAGTTGATTTTCGACAAGGGTGCCAAGTCCATTCAATGGGGAATGAATAGTCTCTTCAGCAAATAGTGCTGGGACAACTGGGAATCCGCATGCAAAAGAATGAATGTGGACGCCTACCTCTCACCATATACAAAATTAATTCAAAATGGATCAAAGGCACAACCTGCAGTAGATCTGCAGTCCATGCCTCAGACCATGTACTTTTCTCATTTTCTTGCTTCTTAATAAACTCTAACTCCCTTTTCTAGCCTATGGCATGTCCTTAAATTCTTTTATGCAATATAAGGCAAGAACCTAGAAGCCCAGAATCCAGGCCATCCAGTAACATTATTTGGCAAGCCAGGTCAGGAGACAGAGAAGCAAATGGCGCTCCCTGACCCCCGCTGCGGACTGTCTGCTCATGCCTAGGAACTCATAAATCAGATTTGGGTCTCATCTGTTACAAATTGGATAACAGTGAAAGAATCAATGCCTTATTAGTCATGCAGGGATTTCATCTAGTTCCAACCAGGGTGCTGGACCTGTCTTCCCTCAAGCACAACAGAATAGATAGGGGGTTTTACACCTTGTCAGGTAGGTCCTTCTCTGTAACCAGCAGGAAGTATCTACAGAAGAATGACCATCGCCCTTCAGCACACACTAAAGAATAAGGGTGTAAACCCTCTAAGTTTAGAGAAAGGGTCACAGTTGAAGACCTGGTAGATAACATGGCTGACAGACAACATGGTCAAGACACCCCGCCCGGAAACTTCCTGAGTGATCCCGTGAGACCATGGAATGAGGATCTCATTTGGAATGAGAATCCCATTTGGGGTCAAGGGAAAGCCCCAGATATCCTCAAAAGGCCTCACCCTCACCATTGACCCCCTTAGAAATGACAAGCGGGGCGACCAATCACAACAGCAAACAGACTTTAAAAGCCCTGGCCTGGAGTCCCACACACACACAACTCACACTGCAGTAGGCCCACAGTCCATGCCCCAGACCGTATACTTTTCTCGTTTTCTCGATTCTTAATAAACTTTTTACTCCCTTGCCTACCCACCCCATGAAAAAAAGGATCAAAGATCTAAATATAAGATCTAATAGTACAAAACTCTTACAAGCAACATAGGGAAATATCTTGTTTGGCAGTTCCTAAAGAAGTTGAATATAGATTTGCCACATGATCTGGCAATACCACTACTAGGTATATACCCAGAAGAACTGAGAGCAGTGACACAAACAGACATCTGCGCACCGATGTTCATAGTGGCTTTACTCACAATTGCCAAAAGATGGAAACAACCCAGGTGTCCATCAACCAATGAATAGATAAACAAACTGTGGTACATACACATGATGGAGTATTATGCAGCTATAAGAAGAAATGAAGTCGTGAACATATGACAACATGGATGAATCTGGAGGACATTATGTTGAGTGAAGCACCAGACAAAGGACAAATACTGTATGATTGCACTATTATGAACTGAATATATTGTGTAAACTCATGGAGTTAATAATTAGAATATAGGTTACCAGAAAATAGAATGAGGGTAGAGAATGGAAAGCTGAAGGTTAATCTGTGCAGAAATGGTTAAAAAAAGGTTGTTTGTTAGTCTTTGGAAATGAATAGAAAAGGTGAAAGCATATTCATAGTGTTTGTAACTAGCAGAGCTATTATATGGGCATGACAGTGGTTGAAAGGGAAAGTCTAATGTCATGTATATATATATTTTTTTTTTTTGTTTTGTTTCTGTTTTTTATCTTTTCTTTTTGTTAAGGTCATGTATATTACTAGAAGGAAAGCTAAAAAATGTAACATGGGACTGTATAGCATAGAGAAACCTCATGTGAAATATGAATATGGGAAATATTGCATATATAAGACTGTTTTTCTTTAAAACTGAAAAAATGTATGTTAATGATACAAGATGTTACTATCAAGCAAAAAAAAATCAACATTATGCTAAGTGAGAGAAACCATACACTAAGTACTATATATATATATATACACACACACATATATATATATTCCATTTATATAAAATGTAAAAAAAAATCAATTTATAAAGATGGAAAAAAAATAGGGAAATACTTTCAGGACCTTGTAGTAAGCAGTGGATTTTTAGATTTTACACCCAAAACATAAGCAACAAAAGAAAAAAATAGATAAATTGGATTTCATCAAAATTAAAAATTTTTGCACATCAAAGGACATAATCAAGAAAGTGACAAGACAACCCAAAGAACAGGAGAAAATATTTGGAAACCATATATCTGATAAGGATTTAATATCCAGAATGTATAAAGAACTCCTACAACTCAACAACAAAAAGACAAACAACCCAATTTTAAAATGGGCCAGGGAGCAGATGTGGCCCAAGCAGTTGAGCTCCCGCCTCCCACATGGGAGGTCCCAGGTTCAATTTCCGGTGCCTCCTGAAAAAACAAACAACAAGCAAAACAAACAAAAAAACCAACTCAGGGAAGCCAATGTGGCTCAGTGGTTGAGTGCCAGCTTCTCACATACAAGGTCCCGGGTTCAATCCCCAGTCCCTGGGCCCTAAAAAAAAGGTGGGGGGGCCAGGACTTGAATAGACATGCCCCAAAGAAGATATTCAAATAGCCAAGAACTATATGAAAAGAGCTCAACATAATTAGCCATCAGAGCAATGCAAATTAAGAAACAATTAAAAAAAAAAAAACTACAATGACATATCACTTCATACCCACTAGGATGGCAATTATTAAAAAAAACTAAAAATAAGTTTTGGTGAGGATGCAGAGAAATAGGAACCCTCATACACTGTTGGTGGGAATGTAAAATGGTGCAGCCACTCTGGAAAACAGTTTGGCAGTACCTCAGAAAGTTAAACATGGAATTACCACATGACCCAGCAATTCCACTCCCAGGTATATACCCGAAAGAATTGAAAGTAGGGACTCAAACAGATAGTTGTACATCATTGTTAATCACAGCATTATTCACAATAGCCAAATGGTGAAAGCAGCACAAGTGTTCGCTGACAGATGAATGGATAAATAAAATCTGATATATCTATACAACAGAATATTATTCAGCCATAAAAAGAAGTGAAGCTTTAGTACATGCTACAACGTGGATGAATCTTGAAGACTATCATGTTGAGTGAAATAAGTCTGACACAAAATGACAAATATTGTATGATTTCTCTGATTTGAACTACTTAAAATAAACAAATTCACAGAGACAAAAAGCAGAATAACAGTTACCAGGGAGGGCGGGAGGGGCAATGGTGTGTTATTGCTAACTGAGTATGAGTTTTGGTTCAGGATGATCGTTTCACAGATGAAACATGGAAGCCAAGAGAGGTGACAGAATCTGCCCCAGGCTGCAGAACCAGGATAGAGGTTAGCCGGACTGGGCCCCAGGTCCTGGGTTCTGGGAATAGGTAGTGGTGAATGTTACACAGTATTGTTGATACACATAATGTCAAAGAATCATCCACATAAAATGGTTAAAATGATTTTTATGTTGTGTATATTTTACCATAATAAAAATAAATATATTAAATATTAAACAGGAAGAAATATATCTGACAAAGGACCTGTATTTACAGTACATAAAAAGCTCTTACAACTCTATAGTGAGACAAATTACCCAATTAAAAAATGACCAAAAGACACTGAGTGTACTCTTTGAATGGATTGTATAAAGTATGGGACTGTCTAACACAGTGGTGGATGATGGACAGTGGTTAACAGCACAAATACGAAAACATTTGTCATGAATGATAACAAATATATATTACTAATATAGGGTGGTAATAATTGGGTGGGTTGGGGGGAAAATACACCAAATGTAAGATATGGGCTATAGTAGAAGTAATATTTTGAGAATGCTCTTTTGTAGTTTGTAACAAATGTTTCACAACAATGCAAGGTGTTGGTGGTGGGGAGATATATGGGAGCCTTGTATGATGGTATGCATGTTTGTTTTGTAAATTCACAAATTTTACTATACACTTATTGTTTATGTGTTTTCATATATTAGTGATATAGTTCAATTAAATTTTATTTTAAAAATGGTCAAAAGATTTGAACAGATACTTCACCAAAGAAGATATACAGATGGCCATTTAGCACATGCAAAGATGCTCAATATCATTAGTCATTGGAAAACTATAAATTAAAAACCACATTGAAATATCACCGCATATCCATTAGAATAGTGAAAGTTAAAAAGATTGATCTCAGGAGCAGACGTAGCTCAAGCGGTTGAGCGCCTGCTTCCTATATTCGAGGTCCTGGGTTCAATCCCCGGTACCTCCGAAAAACAGAACAAACATCAAACAAACAAACGAAAAAACTAACTTGGGGGGAGTCGAAGTAGCTCAGTGGTTGAGCGCTGGCTTCCCATATGCTAGGTCCCAGGTTCAAGCCAAAAAAAATAAAAATAAAAATTGATCTTGTAAGGTGTTGGCAAGGAAGTCAAGCAACTGGAGCTCTCATACACCACTTGTGTGAACATCAAATGGTATAACCACTTTGTGAAACAGTTTAGCAGCTTCTCAAAAAGTCACACATACACCTACCATACCACCTAGCCATTCCACTCTTAAGAATTTACCAAAAAGAGAAATAGAAGCATATATCCATACAAAGGCTTGTCCACCGATATTCATAACAGCTTTGTTACAGCCCCAAACTGGAAACATATCCACCAAAAGATGAATAGATAAAGAAATCATAGTATATCCGTATAATGAAATATTACTCAGCAATAAAAAGGAATGAACTACAGTTATGTCATAACATGGATAAATCTCAAAATAATTATGCTGAATGAAAGGAGATAGACAAAAAAGACTATATGGGGAAACAGATGTGGCTCAAGGGATTGGGCTCCTGTCTACCATATAGGAGGTCCAGGGTTTGATTCCTGGGGCCTCCTGGTAAAAGACAGGCTAGCCTGCACGGTGAGCTGGCTCATGTGGAGGCTGGCCCAAACGAGTGCTGGCCGGAGTGGAGAGCTGGTGCAGAAAGATGACACAACAGAGGAGAGACAATGGGAGACGCAGCAGACCAGGGAGCTGAGATGGCGCAAGAGATTGAGCGCCTCTCTCCTACTCCTGAGGGTCCCAGGATCTGTTCCCAGTGCTGCCTAAAGAGAAGACAAGCAGACACAGAACACACAGAGAGCAGACAGCGAGTGCAAAACAATGGGGGGGAGGGGGGAATAAATAAATAAAATAAATCTTAAAAAAAAAACTAAGACTATATGATTCCACTTATATAAAATTCTAGGAAATGCAAACTAATCTATATTGACAGAAGGCAAAATATCAGCTACCTAGGAACATGGCACCGCTAGAGAAGCGGGATATATTATAAAGGGGCATAAGGAAATTTGGGGGGGACGTGAAAAATATCTTCATTATCTTGATTATGGTGATGGTAACATGGATGTATACATAGGTCAAAACTCATCAAACCAAATCAAACTTTAAATATGTGATGGTTTGAAGCTGGATGGGTGCCAGAAAATCATGTTCTTAAAGCTAATCCATTCCTGTGAGTGTAAACCTATTGTAAGTAGGGCCTTTTGATTGGGTTACTTCAATTAAAGAGTGGATCTTAATCCCCTTACTGGAGTCCTTTATAAATGGAATGAACATGGAGAGTGAGAAAAAGCCATGGAAGCGAGCTAACGGAAGCAACGAAACTTGGAAGAGAAGAGAGAGAACAGCAGATGCCACCATGTGCCTTGCCATGTGACAGAGGAGTCCAGGACTACTGGCAGCCAGTCTTTGGGGAGAAAGTCTCCCTTGATGATGCCTCAATTTGATTTTTCTCAGCTTTGAAACTATAAGTTTGTAAACTAATAAATCCCCATTTAAAAGCCAAGCCATTTCTGGTATATTGCTTTCGGCAGTCTAACAGACTAAAACAAGCATATGCAGTTTATTGTATGTCAATTATACCTCAATAAAGCTATTTAAAAGAAAACAATAAAATAAAAATAATGTGTGTATAGCTTTTTGGCAGTTTGCAAAGCTCCCTCCGTGAGGGAGGGAGCTAGGCAGCATTTTCCTGGTTTCACAGGTGAAACACGTAGGCTGAGAAAGGTGACAGAATTTGCTCCAGGCCACAGAACCAGGATATAGGTGAGCTGCATTGGAACCCAGGTCCTGGGTTGGATTGGTGTAAGGTAAAGAGCAAGGAAATGGATTCCAGTATGGCTCAGCCATTAGCTAACTGGGCTCCTCATGTTATCTCTTTATTTCTTCTTTTATTGTGAAATAGGTACAGAAACATACATAAAATAAGAGCAGTTTAATACATACAAAATGAACACCCATCATTTCATATGAATTTATTGAATCACCACACAGGTAAGTCAAGAAACATGATATTGCCAACATCCCAGAAGCCCCCTGTGAGGCCCCTCCCCAGTCACAGCCCCATCCCTGCGCTGCCGCCCCCTGCCCAGGCGACCACCACCTTCACTGTTGCTTCCCTGGGCTGAGCCCCCATCGTCTCTCACCTGGACTACTGCAGTCCTTCTAACTAGGTCTCCTTGTTCTGCTTTACCCTCTTCCCTCTCAACACAGCAGCCAAAATATGCCTTTTAAAATGTGAGTCCGATCGTGTCACTGCTCCACTCCTCTGTTCGAAATCCTGCGGTGGTTCTTCGTTTCACTCAGAATAAAATCTGCTCCCCCTGCGCTTCCTGTGCTCCAGCCCCCGGCCTCCTTTCTGTTCCTGGAAGGAAAAGGCCAGACGCACGCATCCTTAGGGCCTCTGCTCTCTCTGCCTGGAATGTTCTTCCTCCAGGCAGCCACCTAACTGGCTCTCTCCCCTCCTTCGAGTATTTACTCAAACTTCTTGGCAATGAGGCTTACCCTGACCAGCTAAACCTCATTTAATACTGCAACTCGCTTGCCCTCCATCTCCCACCTGGCTCTCCTGATCCCATTACTCCGTTCTTTCTTTCTTCCATACCCTTTAATTTCTTTGTTTTATGGATGGTTTGCTGTCTGTTTACCCCGACTGAAGGTGAGCCACACGAGGTGAACATCTTTGCTTGTTTCATTCTCTCTTTTTCCCCTGGGGCTCAGAGGGGTGTGCCCCACCTTCTGAGCACTTGGTAAATATGTACTGAATGAGAGAACTGCTTTCTGGTCTTTCGTGATAATCATTTCCTTGCTTTTCTTTGTAGTTTTCCCACCTATGTATCCATTCACAAAAAACACCATTTAGTTTTGCTTATTTTAACTCTCTATAAATAGAATCACACTGTACTTGTTCTTTCATGTTCCACTTTTTCCACTTTGTGGTTCAACCCTGTTTTTGAGATTTATCCATGTTGTTGCATGTAGCTGCAGTTCATTCATTTTTCCTGCTGTCAAGTTTTCCCCTGTATGAATATACCACAACCTGTCCTTTCTTTCCACTGTTGAAGGACACCTGGGCGCCTTCCAGTTTGAGGCCACATCTAACAGTGCTGTTAGGACAATCTTGCACGATCTCCTGGCACATGTTCACATGAGATGCTCAAGGGCATAAACCGAGGTGTGGAACTGCAGGGTCTCAGTGTGACTCTTCCACTTCACTAGATAATGCCCACCTGTTTTGCAAAGTGCATCAATCTACCCTCCCGTCTATAGTAAGGTCACCTCTTTGGGCCTCGGTTTCCCCTATGTTTCCTTTGTAAAATAAGAGGGCTGGACTGGGTGATCTCTGTGGTCCCTTTCGGTTATGATGTTCTATGAATTCGTCATCAAGGAGTCCTGAAAGAGCAGCGCTTGGGACTGAACATCCTTGAGAGAGCACGTGAGCTAGGAGGGAATGAGGCCAGCACAACTCGCGTTCAGGATGTGGCCTCCAAACCTCCTAGGGTGAGACAGTCCTCAACTCTAAGATTGGTGTCAGGTTAAGGACTTTGGCCTCCACCCCGTCTGACAACTCTTGTTTGTACACTGTGACCTCTGACCCTGCCTGCCCTTCAGAGAATTTCCAAACACAGTATATGGCACAGGGAGAAAAGAGGCAAAACCAATAAATATATTCAGGGATAAGAGATGTCACTTAAGGTCAAGGGTGAGGGTGTGGGAGGAGCTGTGCCGGCCTGTCTTAGACAGGAAGTTGTAAACTCCCCTCCTGTGGGAAGGCTTCCTGCAGAGGGGGATTTCGAAGGAACACCTCTGGTTGAAAGAAGGCAGGGGCAGTTTTGTTTCCTTTATTTTTTGGTTGGAAAGAAAATGGTTTAATTAAAGGCAAAGCTGATTTCAGCAGCTGCAGGTCTTGAACAGACAGACAAAAACAATAAGCAACAAAACACAAAAGGAAATTTACTAAAACAAATTTCTGATGAAACCAGTTTCTGATGAAACCAGTATCTGATAAAGCTTCTCTTCCCTCACCTCATTACTCCACAGAGAGGATGATAGGGCGAGGAACCATCCCCAAGAGTTAGAAAACATTCCAAATACCAAAGTCTCATGAAGAAATGGAGCTGGGGATGGGACCTGGATGCTACTGGGAGTGAGCTGGTGACCCTAGTTAGCTTGTTGTGTGCAAGAATCAGTGACAGTTCAAACACTGGAGCGCTGCAGCTGCCTGAATGCAGAGTTCAAACCCACAAACTGGGGAATGGCATTAGAGGAGGAGACTATAGAAGGGAATAGGAGAGGGGAAACAGATGTAACTCAAGTGATTGGGCTCCTGTCTACCACATAGGAGGACCAGGGTTTGATTGCTGGGGCCTCCTGGTGAAAGGCAAGCTGGCCTGCATGGCAAGCTGGCCCACACAGGAGTGCTGGCCTGTGCAGAGAGCTGGCACAGCAAAATGATGCAACACAAAGGGACGGAGAGGAGAGACAATAAGAGACGCAGCAGACCAGGGAGCTGGGGTGGTGCAAGAGATTGAGCACCTCTCTCCCACTCCAGAAGGTCCCAGGATTGGTTCCCGGTGCTGCCTAAAGAGAAGACAAGCAGATATAGAAGAGCACAGAGAGAGCAGACAGTAGTGATTGCATTACAATGAGGGGGGAGGGGGAGAAATAAATTTTTAAAATCTTTTTAAAAAAGGGAATAGGAGAATAAAAGAAGAAACAAAACACACACACAAAGAAGGGAATAGGAGAAAGGTGGACGCAGGAAGGGGCTGGAGAAACAAGTGTTCATACTGCTATTGGGTGTGTGTATGTGAAGGGGCAGCAGCAGTTTTTAAGAGAGAATCAGAGCAGAATTGGAATGACTACGGGAAAGAGGCCAGCTGAGAGCTGGTTGGTCTGACTGGAGAATCTTTATTCCCTGAGCACCAACTATCTCCTCAGTGAGACTGCTGTCTGCCCCAAGGATGGCCAGTTCAATGGGGGGGTGGGGGGTGTCTCTCCCGGCACCTCCCTGGGGAGCCTCCACCAGACACACAGGCCCTTGGCTCCAGTTGGAGGCTAGTCAGTGCCAGGCAAAAGTGAGAGGTGCACAAGTGTTCAGAAAATGCACTGATAGATAGACACACAGATAGATTGACAGGTTGATGGATAGATAGAATGATATGGTGCATGTGGCAAAATGTTAAAATTGGTGGATCTGGGTATCTGAGGGAATAGGGGTGTGTTGCAGTTCTCTGTATGAGGTTTGTATTATTTTTGTAACTGTCCTGCAAGTTTGAAAGTATTTCAAAATAAAAAAGTTAAAAAGAAAAGAAGTGAAACAGGAGTAAGAACACCCCTGGTTCTTCCCAGGATGGGCCTCTGCTGTAAGCCCTTGTCTCTGGCTGTTTCAGGGAGAGAGGTGGATTTAGAACTGGACACCCAGGTAGATCCTCATCCTGGCTGCATTTCTTCCCTTCTCCCTTCTACTCTTCCCCTACAATTCTTTGCTTCTTTCTTTTTTTTTTTTT
>JAQZBX010058911.1:7164-17664 GCA_029593785.1 Cabassous unicinctus | reverse complement strand
AAAAAAAAAAAAAAAAAAGATGAAGCCAAACTGAATCAAGGTGGGCCTTAATCCAATATGACCAGAGTCCTTATAAGCACAGGAAGAGTCAGTAAGTAGTGAGGATACAGATGGAAACAGATTGCCATGTGACAGAAGTACCTATTGAGTTATAGATTGGTAGCAAGCCACCAACATAATCTTACAGTCTTTGGAGAAAGCATGGCCTACCAATTCTATGATATTGGACTTAGCCTCCAAAACCGTGAGACAATAAATTCCTGCTGTTTAAACCAACTAGATTGTGGTATTTTTTTTATAGCAGCCCTATCAAACTAAGGCAATTTTTAGTATGAGGAAAGGCGTCCTGCTGTGACAAATACTAAAAATGTGGATGTGGGTTTGGAATTGGGTAATGGGTAGAGGCTGCAAGAATTTTGAGGCACTTGATAGAAAAAAGCCTAAATTGCCTTGAAGAGACTGAGGGTAGAGAGATGGACATTAAAAGCAATTCTAGTGACGTCTCAGAAAAAAGTGAGGAGAGTTGTAGGCAAAGTTCCTATTATCTTAGGGAATACATATATTTTCACAAATATAATGTTGGTGGAAATATGGATGTTAAAGATGTTCCTGGTGAGACCTTAGAAGAAAAAGATGAATGTGTCATTGGAAACCGGAAGAAATGCAGTCATTGTTTTAAAATGACAGAAAACATGGTGAAATTGTGTTCTGATGTTGGATGAATGGCAAAACATGTAAGTGATGTACTTGGATATTTAGCTGAGGAGATTTCCAAGCAAAGTGTGAAATTTGGCTTCTTGTTGATCCTTATAGTAAAATGTAAGAGGAAAGAGATAAACTGGGTATTGAATTGTTAAGCAAAAAGGAATCAGCTCTTGATGATTTGGAAAATTCTCAGACTATCTAGATAGCATGCTCTGACTAGGGTCAGAAGCGGCTCCGTGAGTTCCCAGGAGGTAAACTCCCAGAGAACAGGGCTCCATACAAGGATGTGACTGAACAACCATTGGCTAAAGAGATGAGGCATATTGCTCTTGGACTTAATCAACCATCTCAGAGGAAATCAGGAATGGAGATGTAATTATCCTGGAAGGATCTGTGGAAGTTCCTTTGGTCTGATGCTTGGACACCCCCTCCCCACCTTCAACCACACAGAAGGCTGACAAAGTTGTTGAGAATTTTGTATAAGTAGAAACACTGCCAGCCTGAACTTAAAGGAACAGAGATGAGAATAAAATGAAGGAAGAATGACCCCAAAGAGAAACCATGGGGTACAAAAGTCTGGGCTGAAAGGACCTCCTTGGACCAAGAGAAGGCCCCTGCCCCAGCATTTGGAGGGACAGACCCACCCCAGTGTTTGGTGACAGCATGGCCACCACCTCAGTGCTCAGAGAGGGTGGGGCTGCCATGTCAGCAGGCAACAGATTACACTCAGACCTTAAAATCTAATGGGGAAACATGTGGCTCCAGCGACTGGGCTACTGTCTACCATACAGGAGGTCCAGGGTTCGATTCCCAGGGCCTCCTGGTGAAAGGCAAGCTGGCCTGCATGGAGAGCTGGCCCATGCAGAATGCTGGCCCACGCGAAGTGCTGGTCCGCGCAGGAGAGCTGGCCCGCGCAGGAGTGCTGGCCCGCACAGAGAGCTGGCGCAGCGAGATGACCCAACAAAAAGAGACAAAGAGGAGAGACAATAAGAGACGCAGCAGACCAGGAAGCTGAGGTGGCACAAGAGATTGCGCACCTCTCTCCCACTCCGGAAGGTCCCAGAATTAGTTCCCGGTGCTGCCCAAAGAGAAGACAAGCAGACACAGAAGAACACACAGAAAGCAGACAGCAAGCGCAGAAAATATGGAGGGGAGGGAATAAATAAATAAAATAATTTTTTTAAAAAATCGAATGGTATTTGCCCTGCTGGGTTTCAGACTTGCTTGGGACCCATGACCCCTGTTTTCCTCCCAATTTCTTCCTTCTGGAATGGGCATGTCTATCCCGTACCTGTCTCACCATTGTATTTTGGAAACAAATGACTCTGTTTGTCTGGGTTTCATAGGACACAGTGGAATTCTGCTCCAGAATGGACCACACCCATAACCAAATTTTATGAGATTTTGGCATAAGGCTTTTGGGACAGGTTGAATGTATTTTGCATGTGGGAAGAACCATGTCTTCTGGGGGTCCATAGGGTAAACTGTTATGGATTAAATCGTTACCCCACAAAAACATGTTCAATTCCTAACTCCTGGTCCTGTAGTAGCATCTTCAAAAATCCTATTAAGGTAAGGCCAAGAACAAAAAGAAAAAAAAAAAAAATGATGAGGCCAAATGGACAATTAATTCCTGTTATTTAAGCCAGACAGTCTGTGATATTTTTATAAGAGCCCTTAAAAACTAAGACAATAACTTAGAGGGGAAAATCAATACTTTACAAAACAAAATTACTAAAATGGAGTCAGGACTCAGAAAATCTGAAAAGCTTTATATCCATCAAAAAAGCTAAATTGTTAATTAAACACTTCACCCAAAGAAAATGCAAGGCCCAGGTGAATTCTAACAAACATTTTAGTAAAAAATAATAAACTCTTCTAGAAAATAGAGGAGGGGATAATGCCCAATTCATTTACTGAAGCCAGCTTTACCCTGTTCACAAAATTAGGTAAAGATATTACAAGAAAAGAAAACTATACAAAAAAAAAATATTCCTCATGAACACAGAAGTAAAAGTCCTTTAAAAAGTATCAACAAATAAAACCAGGGATATAAAAAGAAGAAAAATCCATCAGGAAAAATTGGGGTTCAACTTAGGCATGAAAGGCTGGTTTCACATTCAAAATTCAGTAAGTACAGGGAAGCAGATGTGACTCAAGCAATTGAGCTCCCACCTACCACATGGGAGGTCCTGAGTTTGGTTCCCAGTACCTCCTGGAGAAGACAAGCAAGACAGCGAGCTGGTGTAACAAGATGACACAACAAGGAGACACAAAAAGGAAACACAATGAGAGAGACAACAAAGCATGGAGTGGAGGTGGCTCAAGCAATTGAGCACCTCTCCCACATGGAAGGTCTCAGGTTCAGTTCCCAGTGCCTCCTAAAGAGAAGACGAGCAGACACAGAGGGCAGACAGCGAGCACAGACAACAGTGGTGGGGGCGGGGGAGGAGATATATAAATAAAATAAATCTTTAAAAATAAAAAAAATTCAATAAGTACAATTCAAAATACCAATAAAACAAAGAAAAATACTCTGATTATCCCAAATGCAGAAAAGGCTTTTGACAAAATTCAACAGCATTCATGATAAAATATTTTAAAACACTCAAGAAACAAGAAAAAGAAGGGAACTTCCTGATGCTGATAAAAAGATCTATGAAAAACATAGTATCATCCTTAATAGTGAATTCTGAATGCTTTCTCCCTACTACAAGAAACAAGGCAAGAAGATCCACTTCTGTTAAACATTACACTGGAGGTCCTTGAAAATAACATTTGAAAAATAAATAAAAAGTCTAATATAAAGGAAGAAGTAAAACTACTTATTCACAGATAACAAGATCATGGAGAAAAAGGATACTAGAACTAATGAGTGGCTTTAGCTAAGTTGCAGCATACAAATTCAATATGAAAAAATGAATTGTATTTCTATATACCAGCACAATAAACAATTGGAAATGAAATGGAAAAATAAAAAGAAATTTTAAACTACATCAAAAAATGAAACATTAACGGGTAAATTTAACAAAATATGTGCAAGAATTGTACACTGTAAACTTCAAAACACTGCTGAGAGAAATTAAAGAAGACAATAAATGGAGAAATGAGCATGTTTGTTTACTGGAAGACTCAATATTGGTAAGACGGCAATTCTCTCCAAATTCCAAATTGATCTATAAAATCAAAGCAGACCCAAGCAAAATCCTAGCATACTTTTTCCCAGAAATTGAGATTCCAGAATTTTAAAAAGAAAATGCAAAAAGGCCTAGAAAAGCCTTTTTCCACAACTATTATTACCATAAGGACAGCTATTCCCAATAGACAGGTCCTCCCGATCCAGCGCTACAAAGGACAAACATGTCTTTTTAGTGAGAAGGTGATTTATTGTGAGTGCACAAGCAAGAAACTGGAGGAATCACCCCAAAACCAGTTCAAAGTGAAAATGGGAGTTAGGGTTTTATAAGGGGAAAAAAAGAAAAGTGGTAGTTGGGAAGAAAAACAAGTTAAAAAAAAAAACAAAAAAAAACTGATGCCACGGGTCTTGTGAGGAGAGTAAGTGCAATTTCTCAGTCCTGTGCTGTCTCAAACACATCCAACTTGTCCTTGATTTCAGCAGCTGATCAACCACAGTGTAAATGTAGTTGTGCAGGTGCAAGGCCTCCATGGCTCTTTTCTCAACCAACCATTCAAGGATATCAAGCTTTTTGTCTCTGAGAAAAGTTACAGATTTACACCATTTTATCTGTTTTTGCTTTGAGAAGTTATCTTATTCCCATAAGCAAGACTAAGAAGGTCTGATTAATATCTTTCAGGGAACTAAGTGCAAAAAGTAAACTTCTAAAATTAGATTAATAGAAAACCAGCTCAATTAGTTTTAGAATTTTCAGAGCTGCTTAAGTGAAGAAATGTTAATATACACATTTTCCAGCTATCACTATTTGGGAAAAAAGATCAGAATTGGAGGACTTACTTTACCTAATTTCAAAGCTCCAGTAATTTAGTACAATGTGGTATTACCATAAAGACAGGCATAGAGATAGAACAGAATGAGTCTAAAAATAGACCCAAACAAATATAATCAATGGATTTTCGACAAAGGTGCCAATACATTTAAATGGGGAAAGGAAAGTTATTCCAACAAATTGTGTCAGAAGCACTGGATAGCCATATACAAAAAAATAAATAAGTATGAGAGAGCCTCAATTCTTATCTCACACCATCCAAAAATTAACCCCAAATAGATGATATACCTTAATATGAAAGCTAAATCCATAAAACTTTTAGAAGGAAGCAAAGGAAAAAATCTTTCTGACCTTGGGATAGACTAATATTTCTTAGATAGTCCCAAAATAACAATATATCAATAAAAGGAAAAAAAAGATCATTCACATTTCATCAAAATTTTTAAATTTTTGTTATCTGAAAGACATTGTTTACAAAATGAAAAGGCAAATAGTGACTGGAAAAAATATTTGCCCTATATATATCTGAAAAAAGGACCTGCATTCAGAATATAAAATACCTTTTGTAACTTGATAAGAAGACAAAAAAGCAAAAAGTTCCAACAGACACATCAGAGAAAACATAAAATAATAAGATGAAAAATATACTCACCGTCATTAGTCTTCAGTCAAATAAAAGGTAAAATCACATGCGAATATTCTCACTGTCCTGATTTTGTGATAATCAGGGTAGGCTAAACATTCGTTATATTAGAAACCAAGCATGTGTCCCCAGGCCTAGTTTTTCTGCCTAGGTCTGGCTTTTAGAATGCTGGTGATAAACTAAGCCTGATTTATTATATGACCATCCTGTATGGGAAATGACTGTAACTCTAGGTATCTTTGGTCAACCTTAAGAGATAGAGCAGGGGGACGGATGTGGCTTGGGTGGTTGGGCGTCTGCCTCCCATATGGAGGGACCTGGGTTTGATCCCCAGGACCTCCCGGTAAAAATTTAAAAAAATATAGAAGGCATGCGGGCCACCAGGCCCCACGCGTGGGTACGCTGTCAGGCCCTGAAGCGGGTGAGCCCTCCAGGCCCTGCACGTGGGTGCGCCGCCAGGCCCCACGAGCCACGCAGCAAGATGATGACGTAACAGGAGAGTGACACAAGGGAGAGCCAAGACGAGATGCACCAAAAAACCTGGAATTAAGGTGGCGCAGGCGGTAGGACGCCTCTCTCCCACATCGGAGGTTCCAAGGATCAAATCCCAGTGAAGACAGGAGGAGAAGGATGAGAAGAGAGGGCAGGAAATGGACACAGAGAGTTACCCAGCAAATGGACACAAAAATAGCAAAACGGGGTGGGAGGGGTAAAATGAATAAAAGTAAATAAATAAATAAATAAATCCTTAAGAAAAAAAAGTATAGGGGAGTAAGCTACAGACTATAGTTAGTAGTAATACTCTGACGATGCTCTTTCATAATTTGTTAACATGTTTCACAACAATGCAAAGTATTTGCGGTGGGGTGATGTGTGGGAGCCCTGTATGATGTTATGCATGTTTGTTTTGTAAGTTCACAATGTTTACTGAACACTTATTATTTATGTATGTTCATGTATGAATGATATACTTCAATAAATTGTTAAAAAAAAAAAAAAAAAAAAAACCAAAATCACAATGAGATACCAACATCCATCATGAGTCTCCAGGAAAATAAAAAGTAAAATCACAATGAAATACATCCAGTAGAATGACTAAAATTAGAAGGATTGACAATAAAAAAAAGTATTGATATAAGTAAGGGAAAACAGACTTTCATAAATTACTGGCAGAAGGATAAAACCACTCAACAGTTTTGGAAAAGTTTGGCAGATCCTTATAAAGTCACTTAGCATGCTACCTACAATATCACCCAGCCATTCCACTCCTAGATATTTACCCAAGAGAAATGAAAGCATATAAACATATTCCCACATAAAGACTTTTACACTAATATTCACAGCAGCTTTATTTATAAAAGCCAAAAGCTAGGAACAACCCAAATGTCTACCAAAAGGAAAATAAACAAACATACTGGTTATATCCATAAAAATAAAAAACTATTCAGCAATAAAAAAGGAACAAAATGCATCCACAAAACATGAATCAATTTCAAAAACAGAAATGCTGGAAAAAAAAGCCAGATACAAAAAATTCCTACTATATGTTCCATTCATTTGAAATGTCAGAAAAGGCAAATCTAATCAATAGTGACAAAAGAGTATCAATAATTACCTAGAACTAGTGGATGTGGTGGGGATTACTGAATGGAAAGGGGCACAAGAACTTTTGGTGAGATGTTCTATACTTTAACTGAGGTGGAAGTTTCACAGAACTATACATATATTAAAACTCATTAATCTGTACAGTTAAAATAGATATTTTTTTTCGTATGCAAATTATATAAAGAGAGAGGGACCTCTACCTTCAATTAGAATGTAATGGGACAAAGCAAGCCAATACTACTCCAATGTGATAACCAGATTTTTAAAATATGACAAACTGCAAAAACTGTATTTCTAAATTCATCAAAGCAGTGAAGACTATATGAATTAAAATTCCACACAAGGAAAGGTCCTTCCTAGATGAACTAAAAATAAGCCTCTAATTCTGAAGACTGGCTAAGAATCAGGCTTGGTCTGAGCTGAGGGATTCTACTGAGGAAAAGGAAAACCAGCAGAGCTTTTTTGCAGTCACAAGGGACTACGCAACAGACTGGAAGCTAAAGGAGTCAAAAACACAAGGCCTGTTCTCCCCACCAGACATCTGCTGAGTTCTGGGACTGTACAAGATGCCAGGGGCTGAACCAGAAAGCTAGAGTGAGATCTCTCCCCCAAACTGTCAGCTATTTAGGAGACAAAGTTGCACTAAAAGAAAGGGACTTGCAACATCTCTCAAGACATTTGCCTGATTTTGAAACCATCAGTACATAGCAGGAGGGTAGAGAAGTAAGCTCAAAACCTTTAACTAGCTGAACTTTCAGGACTAAAGCGACAGGTGTAAGGGTCTCAATCAAAACTCCAGGAAGGCCACTCACAAGATCAGAGACAAACAAGAAGTTTCAAATCAATGATCTTAGATTTCACCTCAAGAACCTAGAAAAGAGCAAAGTAAATCCAAAGTAAATTGAAGGTAAGTAATAAAGGCAGAATTCAACAAAATTGAAAACAGAGAAATTAACAAAGCCAAAAGCCACCTCTTTCCTAATATCAAAAAAAATGATAAACTCATAGCTAGAATGATCAAGGGAGGGAAAAAAGGGAACAAGTCATTGATAAAGAATAAAAGAGGAATTATCTTTACAAATCCTACAGATAATAAAAGAACAAGAAACTCTGAACACCTTTAGCCAACACATCCAAAAACTTAGAAGAACTGGCCAAATTCTTTCAGACAGTAACTACCAAAACTCATTCAAGAAGAAATAGATAACCTTCAGGCCCATGTCTATCAAATGAATTGAACTCCTAATTAAAAACTCTAAGCCCAAAGGGCTTCACTGGTGAATTCTTAACAAACATTTAAGAAAGAAATAATACTGATTCTACACAAACCCTTCCAAAAAATAAAAGAGGAGCAACACCTCTTTTAAATACACACTAAATCCTCATGTAAATACACACTAAAATCCTTAAAACATTATAAAATCAAATTCAGAAATATTTTAAAAGGATAAAACAATGGGACCAAATGGGGTTTATCCCAAGAATGCAAGGTTGGTTTAAAATTCAAGAAGCATTCAATACAATTTACCATATTAATAGACTAAAGGAGAAAAACCATGCAAACCTCTCAATAGATGTAGAAAAACATTTGGCAAAACTCAACACCACTGATGATAAAAATTCTCAGCAAAGTAAAAATGGACAGGAATTTTCTCAACCTGATAAAGGACATCTACAAAAAACCTACAGCTAGCATCATTTTTAAAGGTAAATTTTGAACACTTTCCTCCTAAAATGGGCAAGAAGGCAAGGATGTTCACTCTAATCACTTCTCTTTAACATTGTACTGATACCCACAACAACATGAATGAATCTCAAAATTATTAAGCTGAGCAAAAGAGAAAAAGTCAGGCAGAAAAAGAGCACACAAGGGATGATTCCACGAGTACAAAATACCAACTACTCTAAAATAGCGAAAAGCATGCCTGTGGTTGCCTAGGGCACAGCACTAGAATGGACTACTGCAATGAATGGACTGTAAAGAGACACAAGGAATCTGTGGGGGTGGTGGAAATGCTCTATATCTTGACAGGATAGTGGTCTCATGGCTGTACACAATTGTCAAAACTCATCAAATTGTACATGTTAAACAGAAATAGTTTATATTATGTAAATCATTCCTCAGATAAATTAGATAAGAAAAATAACTATGATTATGCTTTTTAAAAAGGAAAAGAGGAACAAATGGATTAAAAGATAGAGAATTTCAATCAAATATTGGAATCTGTAAAAAAAGGAATTAAACAGATATTCTAGAACTGAAAACTACTATGTCTTCAATTAAGTATTTATTGAATGCCTTTAACAGAAAGTAGCCAGAGCTGGATACATGATTAAAGTAACTCGCACAAGCACAACTGAAAATATCCAAACTGAAGATCAGAGAGGAAAGAAATGAAAAAAACAGAAGAGAGCATAAACATATGTGGAACATGGTCAAAAAGTCTAACATGTGTAATCAGAAAGAGAAGAGAAAGAGAATGGGCAATAGCAGCATTTGAATACATAATGGCTGAGAATTTCCCAAAGCTAATTAAAGACATCAATGAAAAAATTCAAGAAGCTCAGCAAACTTTAAGTAAAATAAATACAACACACATACATATGCACAAGCACAAAGATGCAGAAAATCTTAAAATAAGCCAAAGAAAAAAAGCATATTCTTTTTATATGACCACAATAAAAATAAAGCGTATTTTCCAATAGATACTACAGAAGCCAGAAGATAGAAGGCATACTAAAAAAGGGTAATGCTAACATATTTTAAATGCTGAAAGAAAACAGCTGCCAACCTAAAACTGTATACCCAGTGAAAATACATTTCAAAAAATGAAGGCAGAGTGACATCATCAACATGCTGATGTCATACAATCCCTGGAAAAGCCTCCCCTCAGAATTAACTAATAAAAGGATAAATTCCATTTGCTTGCTTGGAACTCTGGAGGATGAAAGAGACTGGAGACCCACAAACAATGAATCAAAGAAAAAGAAAAACACACTCCAAAAATCAGGTAGGAGATTTTCTTCCTGGATCCGCCAGTTGGGACTCCTCCTCTTCACGTGATCTCACGCAAATTCGGAGTCTCACAGAGGCAACACAGCCTGAATCCCTCCTGGCATGGATGCAGACTATAGAGCCACTCACAGCAGCAATATGAACCCCATGCATATCCAGGCACAGGGACACAAGTGTGCAGAGACCCAGGGAGAACACAAGCCACTGAGGAGTGCTGCACACTAAAAGGCACCAAGGGCAAAGGAAAAAAGAGAGACCACAGCAGAACTGTTGTGCACAGAGTGCACACACTCAGTCCAATCTCTGTTTGCTGGACCACCTAAATGCAAAATGGACTTTTCTTGATTGGCCCACCTTTCTAGATTGAACCCATCAGAGTTCCCAGGGTGAGATACCCTAATGGGGAAGAAACTGGAGGCAGAAAAGTATCACAGGAAAAAAAGGGGATATGAGACTGAACTACTTTAAGATAGGACAGGTCCCAGAACTGAAAAGTATAAGCAAAAGGGTGCAGTGAGTGAGGGAGAGAATTTAAAAGATCATAGGAACTAGGGAGAAAATGCTTC
>JAQZBX010058909.1:0-11304 GCA_029593785.1 Cabassous unicinctus | reverse complement strand
CATGAATTCCAAAAATAGATACTGGATTATGCTTGTAAACTGGTCTGTTCCTCTGGGCATGATTAAGTTATGATTAGGGCATTGACTGGGCCACATCAGTAGGGTGTTGAGCTCCACCCTTTGGTGAGTGGGGAATCAAAGATAAAAGACATGGCAAAGGACAGAGTTGGAGTTTTGATGTTGGAGTTCTGGTGAGGAAGGAGAGAAGGCCCCGGGATAGAGACGAGCTGTTCACCTGACAGTTCACAGCTGGCCTTGTGGAGAGAGGCAGCGCCTAGAGAGCCTCATACTCTACAGCTGACCTTGTGGAGGAAACAGGAGCTGAGCCCGGAGAGAAACGGTGCCCTGGGAAGAGAGGAACCCAAGAAGCCTGAACCCTGGCAAACATCAGCAGCTGCCTTGCTCCAACACGTGGCAATGGACTTTGGTGAAGGAATAAACTTATGCTTTATAGCCTGGAAACTGTAAGTTTCTACTCCCAAATAAATACCCTTTATAAAAACCAGCCGATTTCTGGTATTTTGCATCAGCACCCCTTTTGGCTGACTAATATACCACCTATCTTAACATATGTATTTTATTAATATGACTAACAACTTAGGCTGATCTCATAAACTATAATATTAAAAAGCAGTTTTGGAGAGCAGATGTAGCTCAGTGGTTGAGCGCCTGCTTCCCATGTACGAGGTCCTGGGTTCAATCCCTGGTACCTCCTGAAAAAAAAAAAAAAGTTGTTTTAATAGATTCCCCTAAGTTGAGGCCAAGGGCACATGCAAATCAATTCAAAGCATCCTGACGGTAATGTCCCTTGAACACAGATCACGTGACTTCTCCACACCAACAGCAGACACAGATGAAAGCAGTGTGAGGAAAGCAAACCAGCAGCACGTTCAGAGGCAGCCCCCCTCCACCTGACCACTTTTCTGCGCCCTAGTGAGCCACCCGTGAAAGGGAATAATCAAATTTGTCTAAAAGGAATAACAAAAAATAATTTTTAAGACTTACCTTCTTCAACAGCCCTAGTGAACGGTTTATCCTATGATCTTAACAACCATTTTAATTCCACCATGATGGGAACAATCAAGGAGGTTTGCTAACGAGGATTTCCTCAGTCCTACGAGCGAGATCATCAGCCTGACTCACCATCTAGAATAGACATGTTCCTGGACGGCGCTGACAGAGTGGCCTTTGAACTTCTGCTGCGAGTGGAGGTCTCCAGACCAGGGCCTGTTAGAATACGCCCACAGTCAGTAAAATTCCATCAGCACGCAGGTGCTCTTCACTCTCAGAAACACCACCACAACGAAGTTTAAGTAAGTTAGGTCAAAATAGTTTAGGGACTAGGGAAAACGCTCAGAGGCTTCCTGGGGCAATGCTGCACAGCTCTGTGACGAAGTGGGGGCCCCTGAGTGTGCACTCTGGATGACTGTACAAGGCATGGGGCTGTGTAACAGTGCAAGATGGGCTGTGGTCAACAGAACAAATATGAGCGTTGTCTCATGAAATACAGCAAACGTACGACCCCAACAGAGGGTGCTAGTGACAGGGGGCGTGCGGAAAAAACACACCAAATGTAGGCTACGAGCCACAGTCAGTGGTAACGTTCTGATCATGTTCTGTCATGACCTGTAACAAATGTTCCACCACAACGCAAGGTGCTGGTGGAGGCAATTCTGCACATTACGCATGATTGTTCTGTAAGCTCACAACTTCTCTCATAAAAATAAATAAATAAATAAATAAACATATTTAGTCATAAAAAGCCAAAGAATTATATACAAAAAGAAACATTAGAGACTGATGGATCAATTTTCAGAGATTACTCTTAGAGCACATTTCATTCATGTTGTTCGGTTAAAATCCAAGGAAAAGCTTTGTTAACTATAAAGGAAGAGAATTATCACCAAAATATAAAGACTTCTCTCCCAGCAGATTTTTAACTAAATCACTACCCATTTTACCAGCTTAAAATTCCTATGGACAAGCATTTTAATAAAAACAAATTTAAAATAACCCTAGGGACAGACTTACATAACACATCAGGAAGCCACTCGATGGCCATTTTCTACTATTTTGACTATTCAGTGACAATGTGTCAGATTAAATACATTGGTGGTAATTTATATCAATGACTGCTTTTAGAAATCAAATTGTTTTGGAATAGTTTTTCTTTTTAAATGAATTTTATCCAGACAATTTAAAAAGTGACCACTATACAGTACATGGGCATTTGTAACTCAGGACAGTAACAAGAACAATCTTTTTACGGACTGGGGTGCCCTTGCTGTTGCTGATTAGCTGGCCATCTTCCCTAACAGCTCTCATTCACCATTACTCTGCACATGAGAGGGTAGACGTGGCATTAAGTGAATCCAAATGGCCCTGTGTGAGAAACACAGTGAAGCCATTAAAAAACACTGCAGGGCAATTGACACCCACGTGCACAGAGCCATTCACGGTCTACTTAAGTAAAAGCCATGTGTCGTAACTGCAGTAGACTGACTTTATGAACTGTACTAACGAATGTTTAAAGGATTCCACTTGAGAAGCGAAAGCTCCCTCCTCGACCCTGACAGCAGGAATACCACCTCTACTGCCCACTCAGCTGCCCGCCTCAACGCGTGCCCAGTGTGACCTCGTGCTCTTTGAGAGCCTCCTCTTGGAGCTGAGTTCTGCCCTCGTCCACCGCGGCCTCGGCCTCTCCCGCGGCCTCGCCCTCTGCCGGCTGCTGCTGGGACGCCGTCGTCAGAGTCGTTGGCCATCTGCTCCGCCAGGTCGATGCTCATCAGGTCGTCGGCACTGAAGGCAGTGGAGTCCTCTGCCTGGGAACGGAGGGCTCTGGCCCTGCTCATAGCCTGAGAGGGACGGGGAGAAAGACAGGTCAGGGGGCGAGAGCGCATCCTGAGAGACAGCTGGATGAGGGGGCAACGGCGCATCCTGACAGCTGGACGAGGGGCGAGGGCACACCCTGACTGGACAAGGGGATGACAACGCATCCTGAGAGATAGCTGGACGAGGGGACAACGGCACATCCTGACTGGATGAGGGGCGACAGCGCATCCTGACTGGAGGGGCAATGGCGCATCCTGAGAGAGCTTGACGAAGGGGCGACAGCGCATCCTGACTGGACGAGGGGCGACGGCGCATCCTGAGAGAGCTTGACGAAGGGGCGACGGCGCATCCTGACTGGACGAGGGGGCGAGGGCGCATCCTGACTGGACGAGGGGCGACGGCGCATCCTGACAGCACAGCTGCACGGAGTCCAGGCATCCAGAGAACGCTCTATGTCGACAAGCTGCCTGCACTATTATTTTTCACTCATGAAGCTACAAAACGTAAAAAAGAGGAACCTCTCCCTCTCAAGGCCTAAATCCAATGCCTATGATTTGTCAGACCGATTTACACCACCACCTGCAAAGTGAGGGCTTTTGAGATGGCGTCACAAGGAAAACACAGTGTCACAGCGCCAAGGCCTCCAGGGCTGCGAGGAGCACGGCAGCGCCCTCGCTCACACCGCACTTGCAGATGAAAAGATGACCAGCATTGGAGCTACTCTCTGCAGTGGGTTCTTAATAAAGTCTAAGAAAGCAGTTACTCCAAAATTGCTATCTGTGGTCTATAGGTGGTGACATTTTAGGGTGCTTTTGTTTTCTTCTTTATACTTGAATATGAAATTTTTTACAATAAACTTTTTTTCTAAAATATTACTTTTGTAACCAGAAAAACATGAGCAATAAATAATTACTTACAAATGTATAAGATAAAAAGAGTTAAGAAGTGTATACCAGTAAAAGGCTTGAGAAAGAACAGAAGCCTTAGAACCAAAAATATGTCAAAATTTTTAATTTGATAAGAAATTGTCCAGAAAAAAAAACTGAGACTTAACCAAATATTTTGACTGACTATAAAATGAATATGGATTTTTTCTGAATAAAAATGGCAGAATAAAAAGGAAAAAACAAACACACAAACACACACACAAATGGCAAAATAAAAGCATACCCTGATCTCAGCCTTTAAACTAATCAAAATATAACCAGGAGAAATAGACAAACACAACACATTTTCAATGACAGCTCTCCAACATCCACCTGGATGGCCCAGGAGGCCGCGGCAAGTCTCTCTGGCTTACAGTGGCAAGTTCTCAGAGCACTAAGCTACTAAGCTCTCTGTGAGGGGAGCTCTCTGTGAGGGGGAGGGGAGGAGAGGGGGAGGGGGAGGGGAGGAGAGGGGGAGGGGGAAGGTGGGCAGTGACCAGCTTCACATTAACGATCCCAGTTGAAGTGAAATAATGACTCAGGGTGGCATTACAATGCAAAAAGCAAAAACTTCAGGGAATACAACAAATGATACAAATAAATAATAGAAGGAGGGTTCAATTGATCTCTCCTGGCCCAGATTAAGTACATTTTAAAAGAGTAGATTAAAACATCAGGACACCTACATTACATAAGTAATATGCTAGATCTAAATGACAGACAATAAAAACTCTACCTCCCGAAAATTAACTGGAGTCAAAAGGCAAAACAAAAATAAAATTGTAGGTAATCTAGAAAATAACGACAGTAAAACAATACCGCCCATCAGCCCGATGGGGCACACTTAAGGCAGTGCCTGTGGGAAAGCCCATAGCCCACCAAGTAAGAGTGAATGAAAATTAGTGAATTAGGCATTCAAAAAGTTAGAAAAATTAAAGCCTACACAAGGAAAGCATTAGAAACAACTGCATAAGGATATAACCATGAATTAACAAATTCTAAAAGAAAACACATTAGAATTAATAAATCCAAGAACTGATCCTTTAGGACAAAATAGCAATATTGCTAAAAATCAGTAGATAACTTAACAAGATAGGATGAAAACACAAATATACATCATTAGAAACCAGAATGGGGGGGCAGCGGCAAAGATCCAGAGAAAATTTTTTAAATTATGACAGAATACTATGCTCAATTCTACTGCAAATGACTTAGAAATACAGTTGACCTTACCTCATCCAAGAAAGATTTCAACAGTACAATTATTAAAGAAATAAGTGAGAAAACTGTTGAAAGGATATAGCCCCAAAAGAATCACAACTGGCAAGTTTCACAGGTGAATTCTACCAAATCTTCCAAGAACAGATAATCCCAGCCCATTTCAACAGGACCAGAGCGCAGAGAGAAAGCAAGCGTTCAGATTCCCTGTGCAGAGTCGATATGGCAATGGCAATAAAAAGACAGAAGGCTGCACACACAGAAAGAAAACCACAGAACCTTGCTTAGGAGTACTGGGGCGGGGGTCCACAAAAGGACGCAAGGATGGGTCAGTAACAGCACCATGTCAGAGAGGAGGAAAAAACCCACAACCCATCAATGCGAAAAAGGCACTTCACTCCACCCACTCCTGATTTAAAACAAAACAAGAAAGCTCCAAGGATTTCCGTGACAAAAACCCTGCATATGCTACACGATTATGTGCTAGTGTGCACACAAACACACACAGAGATCAAAAGGTGTGCAAGTCGGTGCTCTCACAAAATCAGCAAAAGACCAAAGACTGCATCAGAAAAACCCTAAGAAAACATCTGGGCATAGGACATGACAAGATGTTTCAAATAAATATGAATGATTTATAAATAAGGAAATTGCTCAGATGCACAAGTAATGAAAGACGTATGGATTAAAACAACAGAACTTCTCTCTAAAGTTTAAATAATGTAGTAAAAGATCATGACGACACGGATGTGGGGACATAAAAAGTCCCATGCACTACTGGTTGAAATGAAACTGGTGCAACATCTTTGGAGCTACCAGACAGTGTCTCGCAAAACTGAAAATGCAGATGCCCTATTATTATTATTTTACTTCTTGGACTGAATTTCCAACCATCATTTCCAAATTCTACACATAGCTTTTGCCTAAATATTGTATCTTCACCTTTATCATCTCAAACATTACATTCAAATAGCAATTTAACACGAGCTTTCTTTGCAAAGGCCTCTGGGTTTACTGGCATATTTACAATATATTACGTCTAAGAATTTACCTCATGAGCACAGGTCTAGAGACAATGACAAAGATGCGGCTCCACACACTGTGCGTGAGATCTGCAAACATGCTGTCCTGGTGCTATACCCTGAGAGGAGACCAAACACCAGCCCTGACATTTATCAGCCCTGCCTCGAATAAAGGACCACTGACATGGCCAGAGGCTGAGCAGCTACGGCCTACGGGTCAGACTAAGAGTGGTTCTACACCTCTCAAGGGCTGACTTCACAGAATGAGTGTGGCAGCATTCCTTCCTGCCCCATTTTTTGGAAGAGCTTCAACAAGAGTGGTACCAGGCCGTCCTGAAATGACTGGTGGAACTCAGCCGTGAAGCCGTCTGGTCCCGGCCTTCTCTTCTTGGGAGGTGTTTTGGTGTCTCTCTCTCTCCACCTGTGACTGGTTTGGGGAGGTCTTCGTGTGTTCCTAGGAACCTGTCCGTCTCATCTACATTGTCTAGTTTGTTGGCATACAGTTGTTCATAGTATCCTCTTAGGCTCTCTTATTTCTGTGGGATCAGATTTTATTTCTTTGCGTCTTCTCTCTTTTTTTCTTTGTCAGTCTGGCTAAGGGTTTGTAGACTTTGTTGACCTTCTCAAAGAACCAACTTTTGGTTTTGTTGATTCTATGTTTTGTTCTTGATTTCAATTATTTCTGCTCTGATCTTTACTAGTTCTTTCCTTCAGCTTGGTTTGGGATTAGTTTGCTGTTCTTTTACTAGTTCCTCCAGGTGTGCAGTTAGATCTTCAATTTTAGCTCTTTTTTCTTTTTAAATCTAAGCTTTGACTGATTTCCAGCTTCATTTTGTTATGATCAAAAAAAGTGTTTTGAATAATTTCAATCTTTTTAAATTTACTGAGACCTGTCTTGTGACTAACATATGGTCTATCCTGGAGAGGGGTCCATGAGCACTTGAGAAGAACGTATATCCTGCTGTCTGGGGGTGCAATGCTCTGTAAGTGACTGTTAGGTCTAGCTCATTTATCATATTATTCAAGCTCTCTGCTTCTCCTCTGTCCAGATGTTCTATCCAATACTGAGAGTGGTGTATTGAAGTCACCAACTATTACTGTAGAGATGCCTATTTCTCCCTTCATTTTTGCCTGTGTGTGCCTCATGTATCTTGGGGGACCCAGGGAGGTGCATAAATATTTATTATATTTCTTCTTGGTGAAGTGCCCCTTTTATTAATATATAATGACCTTCTTCATCCCTTTATAACAGTTTTGCATTTAAAATCTGTTCTGTCCGATATTGGTATTGCTTCTCCAGCTCTTTTTTGGTTACTATTTGCGTATTATCTTTTCCAACCTTTCACTTTCAACCTGGTTGTGTCCTTACATCTGAGGTGAGTCTCTTGCATACAGCTCATTTTTTAAAAATCCATTCGATCAGTCTATGTCTTTTGATTGGGGAGTTCAAACCATTAACATTCAATGTTATTACCGTAAAGGCATGACTTACATCATCCATTTTATCGTTTGGCTTTCCATTGTCGTATCTTACTATTGTCTTTTTTTTTCTCCTTTAATTTACCTTCCTAATAATCTTCATTTCTACATTCTTCTACAAGTCTCTCATCCTTGTTTTTTCCTTTCAGACAGCAGCACTCCCTTTAGTATCTCTTGTAATTCTGGTCTTTTGGTAACACTGTCAGTTTTTGTTTGTCTGTGAAGACTTTAAACTCACCCTCATTTTTGAAGGAGTTTTGCCAGATGCAGTATTCTTGGCTGGCAGTTTTTCTCTTTCAGTACCTTAAACACATACCAGTTTCTTCTTGCCTCCATGGTTTCTGATGAGAGGTTGGCACTTAATTTTATTGAGGTTCCCTTGTATGTGATGCTTTGCTTTTCTCTTGCTAAATTCAGAATCCTCTCTTTATCTCTGATATTTGTCATTCTGAATAAGGTGTCTCAGGGTAGGTCTATTCGGATTATTCTGTTTGGGGTGCGTGGTCCTTCTTGGATATTGATATTTACGTTTTCATAAGGGTTGGGAAGTTTTCAATCATTATTTCCTCAAATATTCTTTCTCCCCTTTTCCATTATCTTCTTCTGGGACACCGATAACATGTATGTTTGTGTGTTTAGCATTGTCATTCAATTCCCTGTGACCTCGTTCCATTTTTTCCATTCTTTTCTCTTTCTGTTCTCCTCTCTTTTCCAGTTCAGACGTTCTATCCTCAGAATTATTAACTCCGTCTTTGAGCAATTCAAAGCTGCTGTTATGTGCCTCAAATTTTTTTTAAGGAGGCACCAGGAATTGAACCCAGGACCTAGTACATGGGAGGAAGGCACTCAACCACTGAGCTATATCTGCTCCCCCTCTAATGCATTTTTAATCTCATTCATCATGTCTTTCATTCCCATAAGCTCTGTTACTTTTCTTTGCAGGTTTTCAGATTTTCTTTTTGCTCACCCAGTGTCTTCTTAATATCCTTTATCTCTTTAGTCATATTTTCCTTCAATTGTTTGATTATCATTGATTAATTGTCTTAAATCCTGTATCTCTTCAGGATATTTGGTTTTTTCCTTTGGCTGGGCCATCTCTCTTGTTTTTTCGTATGGCTTTTAAATTTTTTGCTGCTGTCTAGGCATTTGAACATTTTGGTGAATTTACTCTGATGGTCAATTTCTCTCTCTAGCCTAGTGTTTTGTTTTGTTTTTTCCACAGCTCTTCCTTGATTTTTGGTTCAACTTATTCTAAGTATTTAAAATTGCCCAGCTTAAGTCATTAAAATCAGGCCAGGGAGTCACTCATGGGGCACAGATCTTCTCCCAGGAGTTGGAGCTAAAGAGAGACCTAAAAGCAGTTTTTCTCCTTGCAAGTTCCTGGCCGGGCAGCAGATAAGCACACCTTTTCACCTTATCAACCTCTGCTAGCCCATGTTCCTGGTCTGGCAGATTCGAGATTCAAAGCTCTGCTGGCCAGACTCACTGAAGAGAACCCACTCTCTGCCCTCCGACACACCCTCCCTTTTCCCTGGTAACATCTGACAGGGAGGAAGACAGTTGTTCCCCTCTCAGTCGGCTGCAGTGAGCCAGGGTTTTACCCCAACTTAATATCTTGGGTGAGGGGAGGGGAGCCTTTCCCAGCCACCACAGGGCTGGGTAACTCGTGTTTGTTGTTTCGGCTTCCTCATCTCTCTGTCCCTCACCCTCCTCGGAGTTGTGTAGCACTGTCCTGGTCTGCTGACCCTCAAAGCAGTTCCCTTAGGCAGCTTTTGGCCCTTCCTCCATTGTTTTCGTGAGAGAGTTGAGCCCTGCCTGCCTACTCCAACACCATCTTCCTGGAAACTCTGAAATTCTTCTTCTTGTAATCATAAATTAAAATTAAACACTTGAGAGTTTTTCCATGTGAACAGGGGACTTTAAAGCATATTGTTTTTCCCTAAATGGAAAGGCTAATGCTTTTGTTTGTTTAAATAGTTTAAGGATGGTACTGGGATTCATATGCTAAGCTAAACAAGTCTGCAAAGCTGTACATATCAGCTTGGGAAAGTCTCAAACTCTATTTCTTAATTTCTAAATAGTATGCTGAGAATAACAAAATTTGTAACATCCTATGACATGTTGAAAAATTATCTAGGAAGCTGTAATCACCTCGCAATGTCTTAAAATATGGCTGTAAATCTAAACCCAAAATTTCTTTCTTCTGGAAAACTCCCATTTAAAATTTTTAATATTTTCTCCTACCTTCCTGGTATAAAATGCTTTTTATTCTGCTTTAATGAAAACTGGGCTTAGTAACCTCATACTGAGGCAGGCTAATAAAATAGGGAATCAATAGATGGATCTGGAACCTGGCAAAAAGCCCACATGAACATCAGTAACCCCAAGACGGCTGCTGGAAGAACCGGCGATAACCTCACTTGGAACGAGATTTCCACTGGAAGCCAGGAGAAGCCCCGGATATTCTCCAGGTGCTTTATCATTGGGCCCTCCCAGGGGATTGATGGGTGGGGTAATCAATCAAAACAGCCAACAGCTAGGACTGCTCCCCTGTCATTAGCAAAGGGGCGGAATAATTAATGTTTAAAAAGCAAGCGCAAAGCTGAGCAGGCCATGCTCTCGCCGTTTTCTCCCCGGCTGTGATGAATGCGCACATAGACCTGGGGATTCTATAATCTGTAACGGGAACTGTAGTCTGTAAATCGGTCCTCTTTATCACTTTTCAGCTCCTTCCTTTCTACCTGGGACCCTTGACCTGTTACTTTCTCCCATTTCTCTGCTCTCCATTCCTTAATAAATTACTGGCCTGACTAGCCTGGCTTGCTCTTGAAACTCATGTCTTGTAGCTTAGCCAAGAACCTAGAGAAAATCTGACGACAATACACAAAGCACCAATTGTAAAGAATTATTTCTGTAATCTTTAATATCTAAAGGGGTAATTAAGTTTAAGGAAGATGATACAAGAACTAGGAATCATTTCTTCCTAGCATTCATTCTTGCCATTTGGCAAATTATTTTCTATTTCAAGAGTACCCTGTAAGATGAATACAAATATAATAAATGTGGCAAGGAATCCCTAATCTATTTCTCTATTTATTCTTAGCCTCAAAAAAAAAAAAAAAAAAATCCGTAAAACATATAGTAGCTACATCTATGATTATTACGAGAAGTGATTTTGATGTGCGCCACTGCAATTTTATAAGTCTTAAAGTTTTAGCCGTTCATTGGCCACGCAGTGAACTGATGCTATTATAACCTAAAGTTTTGGCCGTAGGCACCCATTTCTAGAACGGGAATTGATAGAGTGTAGGGCACGCAACGCAGAGAATGTGGTAAGTGTCACTTCCATTTCCCCCTGGAAAACAGTAACAAACAAAGCCAAGTAGGGGACTGGTTCTGGTTTTCCCAATACATTGCATTTGGGAAAACTGGGAATGGAGAGCACAAAACAGTGCTTGGTGGTAGCTTTTTGTTCTGCAACCAGTCGTTGAAGGCTAGTAATGAGAGGAACGAGGTGGAAGAAACTGTAGTCCATACTGGCACCACAGTTAGTAACGCTAGTTTATGTTGGAAAATATCCTGCCCTGACGCCAAGGAGAGGACACGAATAGTATGAGCAGAAGGAATGTGCGAAACTTACAGCTAGACATTCAGAAGATTACTCCAGCATGTTCTTTTTAAGGAAAAGGCTATTAACTGAGTTACTGGAGCTTGTATTTTCTACAGGTTCTAATGAACTGGGACACAATATGGGTTTGGGGGTTGCACTTCTCACCTTACAAACACAACATCAAACTTTGTGAAAAACAGTTCACCAGAAATGTCAC
>JAQZBX010058908.1:0-17647 GCA_029593785.1 Cabassous unicinctus | reverse complement strand
CGACGCAGTAAAGAAGCTGCGGAGACGAGGCTGGTGGCGCAGGTCTACTTTATTAGGGAAGTGCAGTACAATTTATAGGGTTTAGGGCTACCGTGTAGCCCGCTGATTGGTTGGAGGCAGCGTCTGTGTGATGATTGGTTATAGTCAGCTGTTGCTGGGTAAAGGGCTTCCTGGCAGGGGAGGTGGGTGGTACCCACAAAGCTCGCAGGCCGCTTATGTCCTAATAAGGTAATATTGGGAGAATACAGGGGCAGGGGGGAGGAGGCCGCAATGCTGAGTCATTGGATCCGCCATTTTGAGGTGGTTGCCATTTTAAATGCATACCAACAATTATCAATACTTTACTTGATCCTAATTTCTGCATTTGGACTAGATCCTACAGTTCACTCCTGGCAAACTGTATTGTGTTTACCCCACAGTAAATCCTTGCAAGTGAATGCAGCATACACTTCAAGTGGGGAAAAGAAAAATGAACCTATAGAAAATTGACCTGCATCCTTCAATTGACTTTGAAACAACCACACAGCATTTTAAAAATCAGGTTTAGGGCTATTTCTTCTAGTGAAAAACCTAGAAAGAAAAAAAAAAAGCTCTTTACACCAAAAGGAGAAAAATCTTGGCTCCAAGGAAACATACAGATTAAAAGCTTCTTATCAATAAAAAAGATCTAATTACTATTGTCAGGATCCTCTTTTATGTAGCACCTTAACACTCAAGGTAGGATAACATCTGGGTGGATTTCAGTTCGATGGTGACAGTAACCTAGCAAAAATGTCAGCAATAAAAGACTGATTTCTCAAATTCTAATGTAATTCATGTGCAAAGAAAAGAGAGATTCCCACTTTCAACCCATTTGGGAAAGACCTGTTTCAAACTTTGACTTTTCTCTATATGGCAAACAAACAAAAGGACAAGAAAGAAATTCACACTTTTGTCCTTGTTAATATATGTATATTTCCAAACAAAAGGGGTGAATTTTCCCAAACTGTATTCTTATTTTCTGATTGAGAAGGTTGTCATTGGACTTGATAGTCCATTAAGGCAGGTGTGTAAAGAATAATAATTCAAAAGAATATTCTAAAAATGATCTCCATATGAAATCATTTACTACCTTTCATAAGCTATAATTGCAACCATCTGCCTTGGTTTCTTGGTTTCCTTACTGTCAGAGATAGTTTTCTTTTCCCTTTGCCAAGGGCTGTGTTTTATTATGGCCTTGGATCAGTCCCTGTCTTTAATCAGTGCATGTCAGAACTTTTAAATATTGAAGTAACTTAAAAATAAAGTAAAAATCAAGTTCTCATCTCTTCATGCCAAAAAAATGGGCTTCCTTCTTCTCCAACAATGTACACTAAAGCCTCAGACACTGGGCCCCCATCTTGTCAGTACTTCTTACTGAAGTTCTTTCCCTGAAATCCATCTGTAGCTTGGGACCTCACTCCCTGTGCGATATCCAACTGTAAGTGGCACTCTCTCTATTTCCTGCTCTCACAGGTTGCTTTGTCTTAGTTGCCCCTGCAGGCAACACAGCACAACGATCTATTTTTTATTGTTAAACCCAAAGACAGTTAGCGCTACTATGAATCACTAAATCATCTGCCATGACTTCTGGATAGGAGCATCTAAACTGAACTTTATACCTGATTCACGCTAGTAAGCAAGGCTATTTTGCTAATATCTTACTTCCTTGACTGCACCCTATCCTACCACTAGAAGAGCTTCAAAAGGCATTTCTGAAAAAGCTTTGGGTTAAGTGTTTATGTTGAATTTCCCAAATAATTGACTAAATTTCAATTTAATACAAGTCTACTGAGAGAAACATTGTTGTTATTAACAACTCCTAGAATATGGAGAAAGTGAATAACTTTCATCCAAAATTTCGAAATACTTAATGAGTACCACCATGTAGTAGTTGGAGTTATAGAAGGAATTACGAAAAATCCCTGTTTTTATTTTTATTATAGTAATTTACTAAGCAAGCAAAATAAACTAACATGATACTTTCATATCGTTTTCAATACTATGAAGAAAATTAGCCAGGGAAAGACAAATAAAAGATGAATTTATTTTTTAGTAGTTTATATATTAGTCCCTCATTTATTTTTTGTTCTACAGTTAATTGATTATCTCTCTGGTGATATATACACACAACTACTGTGAAGTGTCAGAAAAGGCCTTCATTCAATAGATCCACATTACATTTTGTATACCTGAGGGTAAACACGAATGAAAAGGAAGCACTCAGTCCAAACTGAAAGGATCCTTTACCTTACTTGGTCTGAATAACCAATGAAGTTTAGAAAACGCGCAGATGCAAAATAGAGCAGCAAGGTTTAGAAACTGCTCCTGCCACAAGATAAATAAAAGAACTGGAAAGAGAGACTGGAATTAACTAAGTGGCAACCCTGGAAGCAGAAGGAACATTTAGAATGACTGCAGAAGTGCCAGAGGAAGTGAGAGGCTGCTGAGAGTCCAGCATTTGTAAGTGAAAGCATGATCCAGTAACCAGCCTCCATTGCTAAGCAACATGACCGAGATTCCAGGAGCAGCTGGTGGGGGCAGGACTGGAAGAGGAGAACGCCTCAAAAAGTTGGAGTTGAAGGTCAGTTTCAGTCTGGGTAATACCTGAGGGCTCAGCACAAAAGCTGGCCTCAGTTTCAGCCCTCTGAGTAGCAGCTCCCCAGCCTTCCCCATCAGCACCCACTTGAATGTAAAAAGCTAGTGTTTTGTCTTTATAGTTTTTATTCCCTACAGTGTGTGGGTGTTTTCTTAGTCTACCAGATCCCTGAGGGCACAGCAAATACTCTGGCCCTGATTGCAAGCCTTCTCTGCAGCAGAGGCTTCTGGCCTCACACGAGAATCTACGGGGACTTACAGAAAGAGTGAACTTTTTCATTGGTTGCATTTCTTCTTTCTCTTTCTTGAGTTGTTTAGTCTGGTGGATCACTGAATGCCAAGAACAGACTGTAGCCTCAGTTTCTTTCAGAAGTAGCATCTCTGGCCTTATTCCTGCAAAGACCCAAAAAGCCACTGTACCACTTTTTTTGGGGGGGAGGTGGGTGGGTGGGGAGTTGCTTTCACAGTTTTATATTTTTGCATCTGTTAGATCCATGAAGGATGAGCAGGGATGCTAGCCTTGGTTTAAGCCTCTAAAAAAGCAGCTTCTGGCCTCTTACTGGCACACAAGAGACTTGAAGAGGCAGTGCACTTCATTACTTTTTTTTCTTTATTGTTTCATGGTGAGGTTTTTTTTGTGGATGCTTTTTCTATTTGTATTCCCCTCACCTTTTTTCTATCTTGTTTGGACAGACTGAAGAGTGGGAAAACTAGATTTCCAGAGTGACAAAAATATTCAGAATGTCCAGTTTTAAATGAAAAAAAATTACAATACATACAAGGAGATAGAAAAGTGTTTCCCAGTCACAGGAAAAAAAGAATTCAATGGAAAATATTCTGGAGAAAGTGCAGTCTCTGGAATGAATAATTAGAGATCTTAGAACTCTCAAACAGCATCAATGAACTAAAGGAAAACATGGACAAAAAAACTAAAGGAAATTAGGAAAATATTTAAATAAAATGAGAATTTCAATAAAGAGAGACGTTATAAAGAAGAACCAAGTGGAAATTCTAGCACTCAAAATTATATTACCTGCAGTGGAAAAAAAAATCTATAGAGGGTTTCAAGAGCAGATTAGAGGAGGCAGACAAAGGGGTCATTGAACTCACAGACAAAATATTTGAATTGTCCAGATTGAAGAGAATAAAAGAATAGAAAAAAAATGAACAGAGCTTGAGGAACTTGTGGGACAGCATTAAGCATATCAATATATGCATCATAGGAATCCCAGAAGCAAAAGGGAGCAATCAAAGGCCAGAAAAAATATTTAAAGAAATAGTGGCAAAAAATTCCCAAATATGATGAAAGATATGAATATACACATCCAAGATGCTCAATGAACATCAAGCAGGATGAACTCACATGGACCTACACTGACACAGATTATGATCAAATTGTCCAATGTCAAGGACAAAGACAGTTACTTAAAAACAGCGAGAGAAAAAAGCAATGTGTCACATATAAGAGATACTTAATATTAACATCTGAGTTCTCAGTAGAAACCATGAAGGCCAGAAGTCAGTGGGAAGACATATTTAAAGTGTTGAAAGAAAAAATCAACAACTGTTAACTGAGATTATAAACAGAAAGTTGTCCTTCAAAAATGAGGGAGAAATTAAGACATTTCCAGACAAACAGTAACTGAAGGACTTAATTACGACTAGACTTGCCTCACAGGAAGTGCTAAATGGGGTCCCTCTGTGTTGAAAGGACACTAGACAGTACCCTCAATACTGGATGAAATTAAGATCTCTAGTGTAATTTATCAATAACTATATTATATATATATATATGTGTGTGTGTGTGTGTGTGTGTGTGTATATATATATATGCCAGTATTATCTCATTTTTCATTTGTAATGCTATATTTTATTTCTTACAAGGCTGCTAATTCAGATGCATAAAAAAACAAGCACACATCTTTGTTACTGGGTACACAATGCATAAAGATGTAATTTGTGGTATGAACAACAACAAGAGAGAGGAATAGAGGGTTATATGTACAATAGGTGTGTAGGCTATTGAAGTTAAGTTGGCATCAGCTCATACTAAATTGTAATATACTAAATGTAATATGCATAGTAACCATAAAGAAAATATCTTAATCTACACAAAAGGAAAGGGTAAGTGATTCAAAATGTCTCATTATGAAATATTATCTAAACAAAAAGGAAATCAGTAATGGAGAAAAGCAGAGACAAAAAAGTATAAGACTTACAAACGACAATTAGTAAACTGGCAGAAGTAAATCTTGCCTTATTTGTGATTTCCCTAAATGTAAATGGATTAAACTCTCCAATCAAAAGGCAGAGACTGGCAGAATGGATAAAGAAACATGACCCAACTATACGGTGTTTACAAGAGACTATCTTAGATACATTGACATAAATAGATTGAAACTACAGGATGGAAAAATATTTCATGCAAACAGTAATCAAAATAAAGGAGGGGTGGCTATATTAATATCAGAAAAGCTAGATGTTAAGCCAAAAACTCTTACAAGAAACCATGAAAGACATTATATATTGATAAAATTGTCAATTCAATGAGAAGATTTAACAATCACACACATATACACACCCAACTACAGAGAGCCAAATTATATGAAGCAAATACTGACAGAATTGAAAGAAGGAAGTGACAGCTCTAAAAAAGTTGTTAGAGATTTCAACATACTACCATTCAATACTGGATAGAACATCTAAACAGAAAATCAATAGGAAATAGAGGAACTGAACAATACTATAAACCAAATAAATATAAACAATATTTATAGAACACTTAACCCAATAACGGCAGAATAATCATTCATTTCAAGTGCGCATGGATCATTGTCTAGGATAGACCATACATTAGGGCACAAGAGAATTCTAAATAAATACAAAAATATTGAAATCATAAAGCATAACTCTTCTGACAACAATGGCATGAAGCTAGACATCAGTAACAGAAGGGAAACTTGAAAATGTACAAATATGTGGAAATTAAACAGCACACTCTTAAGCAAATGGGTTAAAGAAGAAACTATAAGGGAAATTAGGAACTACTTAGAGCTGAATATAAAGATACAGAATACCAAACATATGGAATGCAGCAAAAGGAGTGTTCAGAGGGAAATTTACAGCTATGAATGCTTATACCAAAAAAGATGAAAGATCTCAATCATAGCCTAGCATTATATCTCAAGGAATTTTAGAAAAACAAGAGTAAAGTAAACCGAAAAGTAGAAGAAAGGAAATAATTATTAGTATACTGAAGATAAATAAAATAAAGAATAGAAAAACAATTGAGTATGAATAAAACAAAGTTGGTTCTTTGAAAAAAAAATCAATAAAATTGGCAAATGTTTAGCAAGACTGACAATGGAAAAAGGGGAAAAGACATAATCAAAATCAGAAAGGAAAATGGTTACATCACCACTGACTTGATTGAAATAAAAAGGATTATGATAGAATATTATGAATAATTGTGTGCAAACTAGATAACCTAGAAGAAATAGAAAAATTCCCAGAATTACATCTAATCCCCAAACAGACTCAAAAAGAAATAGAAAAATCAGCAAATCTGTAACAAGTATAGAAACTGAATCAAATTTAAATAAAAAACCTTCCACCAAAGAAAAGTCCAGGACCAGATGGAGTCACTGGTGAATTCTACAAAACATTTAAAGAAGAGTTAATACCAATCCTTCTCAATTTTTTCCAGAGAATTCAAGATGAGGGAACACTTCCTAATTCATCATTTGAATCCAGCATTACTCTGACACCAAAGCCTCGTAAAGCTATCACTGAAAAATAAAATTATACACCAATTTCCCTTATGAATATAGGTGCAAAAAATTCTTAACAAAATACTAACAAGCTATCCAATGAAATATTGAAAAGAATATACAGCATGATCAAGTGGTATTACACACAATGACCAAGTGGATGGTTCAACATATGAAAGTCAATTCATCTAATACACTACATAAACAGAATCAGAGGAAGGGACACACGATTACTGCTATAGATGAAGAACATGTATTCAATAAAATCCAGCACACTTTTTTGATAAAAACACTCAAAATCATAGGAATAGAAAGGAACTTTCTCAACATTTATGAAAACCTACAGTTAACATACTTAATGTTAAGAGATTTAAGATCAGGAATGAGACAGGGATATCCACTTTCACTCCTGCTCTTAAAGTTGTACTAGAATTTCTTGCCAGAGCAAATAAGCTAGAAAAGGAAATAAAAATTATCCATATTGGAAAGAAAGAAGTACAATAGTCTCTCTTTACATCCATCATGATCTTGTGTAGAGAAAACCAAAGGAATCCACAAGAAAACTATTAGAATTAATAAATTCAGCAAAGTGGCAGGGTACAATATCAACATTTAAAAAAAAATCAGTTGTGTTCCTATCCACTAGCAATGAACAATCCAAAGAGGAAATGAAGATAGCAATTACATTTATTTAAAAAAATCTAGAAGAATAAAATATCCAGGAATAAATAAATAAATAAATAAATGCAAAAGGCTTGTATACTGAAAACACTGCTGAAAGAATTAAAGACGACCTAAATTAATGACAAGACATTCCATGTTCATGAAATTGGAATAGTCAATCTTGTTAATATGTCAATAGTAATGCAATCTCTATTAAAATTCCAACTGCCTCTGTTGCAGAAATGGAAAAGCCAACCCTCAAATTCATATGGAACTACAAGAAGTCCTGAATATTCAAAACAACCCTGAAAAAAGAAGTAACAATTTGGAGGACTCAGACTTTTTAATTTCATATTGTATTACAAAAAAAAAACAAAAACAGTAATCAAAACATTGTGGTACTGGCACAAATTTAGACAAACAGGTCAGAAGAACCGACTTGAAAGTCAAGAAATAGACCCACACATTTATGGCCAATTGATTTTTTTTTAAATAAGGGTACTAAGTACATGCAGTGGGAACAGAATAATCTCTTCAACATACGGCGCTAGGAAAATGGATATTCACGTGAAGAATGAAGTTAGACCACTACCTCACACTATATACAAAAATCTACTCAAAATGGACCAAGGACCTACATATAATAGCTAAAATCTTAAACTCTTAGAAGAGAACATAAGAACAAATCTTCATGATATGAAATTCAACAATGGATCTTGGATATAACACAAAAAGCATGAGCAAAAAAAAAAAGTAATAGATAAATTTAATTTCATCAAAATTAAACTTTTGTGCATTGAAGCCCCACGCAAGCCCCTTATTAAACGCTCTTTGCTCACCAAGCTGGACTTGTCCGAGTATTTCTTTGGTCTGACGTGTCCCTCTCAGTTTGGTGGGAAGCTGTCATTTTACACGGCTCCCTGCTATACTCAAAACACAAACCTTTGAAGTTGCTATACACTAATACTGAATGAAAGACTGACTCCAATGTTATGTCTTCTTTGAAATATTCCTGAGAGAAATGTTTAAGTCTAAACTGAATATTATTTTGGCAAGGAGGAGGTTATGAATAGTGGTGGTACCTGGAATATCCTTAAAATGTAGACTACGAAAAACTAAATTGCCCTTTTTATCTGTGCTCATCAGATAATTGAAGCCCAATGAAGTAAAATGTGCAGAATATACTCATGACTAATGGCAGAGCCAGTATTATGCACAAGTCAATGAATATCATATGCCTAGATGATACATCATATTTTGGCATCTTGGTGCCTTTTTTAACTTCTCTGTTGGTTAAGTTACTTTTTTGTATTTCTGTTTTCATGTAGTCTTCATGTGTATTAGTTACTTGTACAATGAATTAGTAGACATTTCCAATAGGAAACATGTTTCTTGGCTACAGTTCTTTAGATGAATTCCACTGGCAACCATGCAAATCAGTCTCTGTGTTGTCAGGGCTACTGTGTGGGAGCAGCTTCAGGAGATAACCAGCCTCTACCAGTCAGGCAGTTTCCTACATTTTACACTGTAGGTGCATTACAATGATTAAAAAAATCTTTGTACCTTTCAGTCTTCTCCGCAGCTCTTGGAAATATATTGGCTCACGTTAACTTACTGCATTAAAAACAAATGGGAATTACAGTCTGTAAGAAAGTATGGCATTCTCAGTGGAGATTTTTACAGTTTGAGAGAAAAGAGAATAATCCACACTTGCTCTTTTCTCATGGGATTTGTCTATTTTTTTATTCTTTCTTGCTCTATGTGAATATTTGAATAATTGACTGTTAATAACAGGGCATATATCAATCATCTTGTGAAACTGAAATATTTATTCTGCAATTATTGCAATACTTCTTTACTAAGCAGTTGTTTAATTTCACCAAATCTTTATATTGAGGGTTTTCTAGAATTAGAGAAATTTTGAACATTTTATATCTAATTGAATTCCCACAGCATACATTTATGACTGTAATTTTTATTTGGTCACACAAGTGAAGTGAATATTTGGCAAGTCTTTTTTAAAAATCTGGAAATGGTCTTTTCATTAGCTATTAATTTATGAGCTAGGACAACAAGACTCAAATTCTAAGCCCAATTGCTTTAAGAAAGACTATTATTTCAGATGATCTTATACCTCTTTACCAAGAGGTAAATAGGGTACTAAAACCAAGGTCAGTTTTTTTGCATTAAACCTAATAGTATATTTATCTTTTTTGGAAACCAGTATGCTCTAGCACAATGGTTCTTAAACACTTCATGTGCCTATGAATCACCTAAGGATATTACTTACAAGCACATTCAAATTCAGTAGTTTTAGAGTGAGTCCTGTGATACTACATGTCTGACAAGCTTCCAGGTGCCCCTGTGCTGCTTGTCTATGACACCTTCAGAAACCTAGTACCTTCCTGAATAAGAAGATACTGGGGTTTTGAGAGAAGGTCAAAAATCAAAGATAAATCACTTTATCAAGATTGTAGTCAGCTTTCCCAGCTTGTCCTTTCTTAATACTCTCCAGCTACCTATATGTATTTAAGGAAACAAAGCTTCTGTTTAAAAAACCAAAGATGCTGTATAAATGATGCCCTGGAAGAAGTGGCAAAACTGACTAATAGCCATGCTTTTATCTCAAGGATTGGAAACAGCCTATAGTCACCTTCTCTCTTATACCTTTATAATTAGAATCTTCTCTATTCTCTGTCAATATTTTACATATATTTCACAGTGAATTATTTTTAAAAAATCAAAGTTCAGTCCATTTCTAGACATACAATTCAAGTACAATAGATTAACTTTCACTTCTCTTCCAAATAAGGAAATGGAGTATTTGACATCATTCTTTCAAGACTATGAAGCAGTGTATTTCTAAAACTACATCTTTTTAAAGGTGAGTGATCCATCTGGTTTACTTCTCTCCTTTCCCCCTCATCCTCTGTCACTCTTTTCTCCCTCTTGTTCCACAGCCAAAGGTTCTGTACACTTTAATTATATTTTTTCCAAAATATCAACAACATTTTGAGAGATGGAACTTCAGAAATCACTGTATTTCCCTATGAGAAAAAAAAAAAAAACAATCATACCAAATCTGTCATGGACGAGGCCTTAGCTAATTTGAAAGCATTTCCAGTGAGGGAGCAATTAATGGTAAACATGCTCCTATGTTTCCATGACAACATGAGATTGTTTAATTAATCTGAAAAAAGGATAAAGACAATCCACATGCCAAGGTCTTTTAATAAATTTTTCAGGCAATATAATTAGATTTTGCATTTTTTAATAAAAAGTACATTATACTTAAAATAATGCTTAAACTACATTTAGCAGGATCTAATTAGAGTAATGATCATATATCATGGTGAAATTAGGAACTTTCTATCAGATTAACTGGCTCATTTTTCCAAGCAAATAATACTCAGATTTGACGCAAACTGATATTTGTGCCATTAAACCCTGAAAAATTGATTTTCTAAGATATTGCTAAATATCTTCTGATTTAGTTGTAAAGAAATAAATTACAAATGTTTTTGCTATGTTGGGCAAATAGAAAGACAAAGAAGGAAAGTTATTGTCATTTTTATTTTTGAAAATATTTATCATTTGGTAAACCCTGCTTGCTAGACTGAAAGATAAATGCATTACTAAATAAGCCAACTCCAGGCTTGAGACCTTGGACTCTTCTAAAGTACCAAAAGTTATTATTCATAATATGATCATTCTTTAACAATGGTTATCAGTATATCTTGATAACCATTGTGTTATACTACTTGAAAATGTGAAGCTATAATTCTTACTAAAAAAGTAAATTTCTCAGACCCTTAAAGGTTCCTCAACCAACTATCATAGAATGAACAAATCTGTTTTTTTTTCTAATGACCAAAGACTAGCTCCATTTCCCACTTCTATAGTTTTGAAGTGCATGGGTTTTTTAAAAAAGACTAAACACATGGTAAATGTTCAAATATAGACAACTTACTTTAGTATAAACCTTTACTTTGAATGAATATCATGGGTTTCATATTTAGGAATATCAGATAATTGTGTTCCAAACACAAAATACAAATAATGATAACACTTCCTATGAAACAGTTAAATTCAAAATTAAAATATTTTAAGTCAAAAAATTGAATGGAAATGGTGAGCTAAAATAGAGAATAAGGAGGTCTTTGATATTTTGATCGCTGTTGCACTTTTTTCTGTTTATTACTTTTTGTTCATGTCAAAGAGAACTATCACATCATCCCTAGCAGTAAAAAATCCACAGAGGAAAAAGCAATTATGAATTAGAGGGGATACTTAATTGTCTTGGTAAATATTCTCATAGAAATACAATGCTAAGAATTATGAAACCATAAGCAAAAATTAGGAAGCATATTATTAAAAAAAATAAAACTAGTGTGGGTATCCATGGAACCAATTTAAATGAGATTTTAATGAAATATAGCTTTGATCAAATACAATTTTATATTTAAAATATATTCCAATCATAACAAAGCATTCATAAGTATTGTGGGGTTTAACTAAACTTAAAATTATTATCCAGCATATAAAATGAAATAAAAAGGAAAAACTGGATGTTACTATGGTCATGGATGCTCAACACATTTGCTATCCACAGGATAATTGAAACTAATGTAAAGAATAATATTTTGAGAAAAAGCATTATGAATACAATATTTCCTCCTTCAAAAATCATCTCACCTTTCCAAAATATTTTAATTAGTCTATTAAAATTGTCTTCTGTACCAGAAAAATAATTCTATGAATAGGCTGATGGACAGAAAAATTTTATCCTTTGAGGCTGAATTCAAATTCATGATAATAGTCAAATATAATGAAGATAATGCTTACCTCTAGCAGGGTATTATCCCTTAGGGACAAAAATAAGGTATAGCTGAAAAGATTGAGGAAAAAAAATTTTTATGTGGATTAGGAAATAGTTCTGAAAGTACTTCCAAAGAGTGTCACAATGCTTTGATTGGAATATTCTGTTACTTCCCAAATACCTTTCTTAAAGGTATATCACTCACATGGATGCAAATATTCTGGACATTACTTTTTAAAAATGAGAATCAATTAAATCCTTATTAAAACAAGGGCACATAGAATGATTAAAATTTTATTCTTCTTTGTGGAGGCTAGAACTAATTTTTAATGCAAATTATAGGAAAAAATTGAAAACATGCTGAATGGTGATAGACAGTGATGGTGCCTTTGTTATCTGCATCCTAATATTTCCTACCATAACAAAACAAAAACAATATAAAAGTGTAAGGACATTTCTCTGTTTGTATATATGATAACTCAGCTTTATGAAAATTTAAGTTCTCCCTAATTAAAGTATCCTAATAAAAATAAAACTTTTAAATGCAATTAGACAAGTTTATGTTAAAGTATGGAATACAACACATGGATTCATAGCCAGGAAAACAGTGAAAAAGAAAAAAACTACCAAGGGAACTAGGCTCTCTAGATATTAAAACACAGTATAAGTTATGTATAATTAAAACAATGTGGTACTAGTACATGAATGGAACAATAGACCTGTGAAATTGATTTAAAAGCTCAGAAATAGATTAAAGTACATTTGAAAATTTAACATATGATGAAGATGGCATATCAAGTCACTGGGGCAAAACTAAGCTTTTTCATAAGTGGTATTTAGACAACTGGTAGCTATCTGGAAACAATAAAATTTATATCTCCCACTGTACACAAGAATAAACTCAAAATGAACTAGAGATCTAATAAGAAAGAAAAAAAATACAAATAGTAGAAAAATAAGTAATTCCTCTTTAACCTTGAGGTAAGAAAAGGCATTCTACCTATAACCTAAAATACAAAGGCAAAAAAAAAAAAAAAAGGAAAAATTGACATATATAGGTATGGGCATACACACACACACCAGACTAATATATCACATGGTAAAAAAGACACCATAATAAATTGAAAAGACAACTGGAAATCTGGGGCGGCATGGAGAAGGAAGATATTTGCAATATACACCACAGATAAGGCTACTATCCCTCATATATGAAGAAATCTTAATTAGATGACAAAAGACTATAAACTCCATTTAAAAGGAAGGAAAGATGCTGAATGTATTTTAGAAATAGATATCAAAATGGCACTAAAAAAAAACCTCACTCATAGAGAGGCAAAAATGAAAATATCATGAGGTATCATTTCTCCTCTATCACATGTGCAAACATCAAAAAAGGTGACAACAATTCCGTTGGTGAGGCTATGATATACAGGCACTCTATACATGGATGGCTGAAAAACTGGTGCAACCCTTCTGGACAGGAATTTGTCAAGACCTAACAAAACTACATATGTACTTATTTTTTACCCAGTATTTCCACTTACAGTAATGCATCCTGTGATTCACCTCCATCTATATGAAAATGCAAAGGCACAAATTATTAATTGAAGCATTGTTTGAAATTGCAAAATATAGGAAATATTCTATATGGTCATGTATTAAAGAATAATTGGATACATGTCCATACATCCACAAAATGGAGCATATAGGCATTTTTTTTTAAGTGAGGATAAGAGCTACCAACTAATATGGAGTGATTTCCAGGATACAATCTTAAATGAAAAACCCAAAGTACAAAAGAATATTTATAGCATGCTACCCTTCATGTAAGAAAGAAGAGTGTATAAGAAAATACACATATGTCTGTTCATCTGTGCAGAAGAAATGCAGGAAGGATAAATCAGAAACTGAAAGGATTGGTTATCTACACGGGGTGGGGGTAAGGAGTGGAAAGAAGAGAATAATGGGAATAAGTACAAGGAATGAGGAGGGAGTGACACTTCTCTTAGTAAATATTTTTGTATTGCAGTGACCCTTAGAACTATTGTAATGTTTCACAATTACCAAAACAAACAATTAGAACAAATACGGATGTTGGTGGAAGGAGAGAGTAAATAGTGTTGAACCTCACTGCATTACAAATCTATCACATAACCACATTGAGCAAGAGAACTAGTATGTTACTTTTGAAAACAGTATTTTGACTAGATACTGTTAAGGCTAAAGACAAAAGTACTGTAACAGAAATAATACTGTCATCTAATTAGTAAATTTATTTTTTTTTTTACTTAGGTATGGTTTAGCAATTCTGAAACTCCTTTATGTTTATACTAGGATTGAGAAAATAAATTTTAGAAAATATAATAAACTCTGTAGCTTAGTTAATAGTGTTGTACTAATGCTACATTTTTGTTTTTGATAATTGTACAATGGTTATTAGGGAAAGCTGGGTGAAGGGTATACTTGAATTCTCTGTACTATCTTTTCAAACTTTTCTGTAAATCTAAAATTTTTCAAAACAAATTTAAATACATATAACACTAAATAGACTTCTTAGGACAGATGGTTAAGGAAATCAGTCGTATTGTATATAAACTGGGAAACTCATAAAAATCATTAGAAACAAGGAGGTTAAAGAAATGCTGAATACTCTAAGATTAGATTGTGCAAGAGGTTAAAAGGCATGTTATATTTATCTTCAAATATTTGAAGTGATACCCAGTAAAAATAAGGAGTTTTGAACTATTCTATGCAGTGGTGTCCCAAGGAAGTTTTGGCAGAATTTTAATTCCCAGAATTTCAATAAGTCTTTCACTATTAATAGATATATTTAGCCAACTGATTTTATGAACCAATGTGATTTTCCAAGAACACAAGAATTCCAGTCCCTGTTCAAATTCTACTATGAGTAACAAAACACTTTATGGAAATTATGGAATCTAGACTAATTCCAAATCTCCTTTAAAGGAAACTGTTCATAGCAATGATAGCTTTCAACAATAGGGTGTGCTGCCTTGTGAAATTTTACTACATGGTGATACCCAAGAATAGACAGAGGATGTCTGAATTAGATGGAAATCTGAAACAAATGAATTTTGAAATCCTCCACTCTACAATTTTGAATTCTTATTTTTTAATTTTAAGTGTAACCATAATAATGGGAAGTGACATAGTACAACAGAAGGCAGAACCTTCAAATACACATTGTTGTCCCCTAATTTATACATAATATTCTTTGCTTTTAAATTATGCAAATTTACAATGCAATTCTATCTACAAGTTATAACTCTTATAACATATAATAAGAAAATACTCTCAGCCCCAGAAAAAAAAATATCATCTTTTGTATGCATTTAGTCTTAGACCTTATGAGATTTGTAATTCACTGTCATTAGTAATCCATGGAAGTTATATTTAGTAAATATTTTGTGACAGTATTCAACAGTATAAACTATTCAACTTTTTAATCATAGTGACAAATACAATGTTGAGCTTTTTCACTTTTCTTTCTGGTGGAAGGATTTGACCCACTATGTTCAAGAACCCACTATGCTCAGAGAATCTACTTTGAGCTACCACCTTCTCTTCCCTCTGGTTATGCACTTCCCATACCAGGATTTCATCCTTAGTATCTCTTCTTTCCATCTCTGCCCCGACATCATACACTAACACTCCAAACTTGATTCAGACTCATCTCCAATATACAATTCTCAAATACAGAGCTTACATGGACAAATCTTTAGAGATTCAGATAAGTTTGTTAGCAATAGAAATTAAACTTCAAAAGCTACAGGACAATGCACATTTTTTGGAGGCTATATCATTTATTTTGTGTTTCAACCTCCATCTCCACCCTCCAAGAGTATTATTGTGTCTTGGGTTAGGCAGAGAAAGGGAGGTACACAAAAAAAGTAAGTTCACTCCTCTGCCAGGAGTCTCAAGAGTAAAGTGCCATAAGCAATGATTTCATATCCTATGCAGTTTTTGTTTTTTTTAAATTTTTTTTATTTTGCAGGTTTGATCCATAACATGCTATAATATTCAAATTAAGTTCGAGGTTTTTTTAGTAGCTTTACCCATTCAGGGTTCTTTTTGGCTAATTTTCAAGAAGCAGCCTAAACTATGATAAGCTTTACTGTGACACTGGGCATATTAAAAAAAGGCTATGTCACACAATGTAGAACATAATTAAGCACCAAAGCCTAGTTTTGCCTGCACATTTACTGTCTATATCAACTACTGAGGAGTTCTAGACTCGTTCAAATACTCAAGTCCTGCTTGAAATTTCAGTGACCCATTTTCATGGAATAGAATTTTGCTTCAACTACTATCAGCAAAATGTCTTCAGCTGATTTACAAAATATTGATATAGCAAATGTTATATAGCTTATCAGGAGTGCTCTGGGACATTTTTATGAATTTATCCATTCTTCATCTTGTCATTTGTACTCAGTAAGGACAGAAAGACATAGGTTCAGGAATGCTATGGAGAAATATGCAATTTCCATGCCTAAGTTTCGAAGCATTTTGTTTAAACTATCAACCTGAATTTCTTTAGGATGTCTACAAATTTTCAAAATGCTCTTAAATTCAAAAAAAGGCTTTATTTTTTGTGGCAACTGAGTTTCCTTATCTAAAAACTTATACAAGTAATCTATGATTATATAAAACTACAACAAATAGAGAAAAGCAAAAGAGTTGTGCCCTGAATTTTCTGAACAGTATTTTTTAAACATATTAAACATGGTATTTCATTGCCCCAATGTCATTCTGTTATATGATTATTATAAATAGTTTCAATAAGCTTCATTACATACACTTATTTGTCCACTTGTCTGATTATTACTTTAGGATAGATTCATAAAATTAGAAGAGCTGGTTCAGAGGGAAACATATTTTAAGAGATTTAATGCTAATTATTATAACTTCTTAAAATATTTAATGTGAATCTTTCTATTCTCAAATATTCATTACAAACATTGGAAAATCATTCTTTAAATTAATAAAAATATTTGCAAAGGTTATTTTCCATCATTGGTCTGGGGGAAATGTTTCATATATATGTTAGAGCTTGAGGTTAAAACAAATTACTACAGTAAATTATTAAAATATGTAATTTTCATGAATAGGTAACTATGAAGAAAGATCTATTATATAAAGGAAATGAAAAGAAAATAACATTTATTGAGAATGGGTTTGTGAGATAGGAAGAATAAGTGCTTTCATATATGGCATCTTTTTTTTTTTTTTTAATACTCACAATTGCCTATTTTTCCTTCTTCCAGCACAGTGATTTTAAATAATGGCCCTAGTAATATACCAATTAGTAGTAGAGCAAAACATGAACTCAGGTTTTCTATGATCCCCAATTTCCCCTTCCTTTACATTATTCCACAAATGTAATTTTAAGATGCATGTTTTCACTATAATAATAAAGCATTTAGAAATATTTTCATACAAAGAAATAGAAACTTGAGACCTGGAGAATAGATGATTAAAAAAACCTACTAAACTCTTTCCAAATACCCAAAGAGCTATTCTAAATAAAACAGAATGATTAAGACAGCATTTCTCAAAGTGTGTAGGGCAAGATGTTAAATGAAATACCACTGCAAGTTGAAAAAAATGAGTACCTGGTTAAATAATTTTGGAGAAGTGAGATTCATATAATAATCAGGTTTGTTTGCACTAGGATTTACAGAGGCTTTAGATATCCAATATACATTGAAGATTTCAAAGTGAGGGATATACTATTCATAATTTCACAAATGTGTATTCA